>JAAAKR030321690.1:18489-33419 GCA_010014985.3 Delias pasithoe
AATTTGTATAAAAAATAAAAATACGCAATCGTAAATAATTTAAATTTAACTATAGTTCAGTCAAAATGACTACGTCATAAGTCAAGGGATACTTCATACTTAGATAAGTATTAGTATTATATATTTAGTTTTCCACAATCAATTCTCTACCATCTCAATTGGTGCATTGGCTGATTTTAATGAAAATAATAATAATATTATGCAAATATAATAAACATAATACCAATATTGGTATAGATTCATGAGAGATTTATAATAGTAAAATAAACTAAACTACCTTGATCCAGTAGATGAGCCAATAGTACTTCCTACATCTGAGTACAAATCATAGTCACGATGGTAATAGGGAATATTTTCATTCTTTTTGGGTGCTTGGGATTTATTGGTGCGAACAATTTCCAAGCGAGCCCTATAGTTCTTAAAATTTGTTAAATTGGTTTCCAACAAATCTTTAAAAATATTGAACTCTTCTAGTACTGCAGGTTTCACGTCAGATTCTAGAAAAAAAATAACCTTATGGAATTACTGTATTCATATTTAAAACACTTACCTTTATAACCAATGAGGTAGTGATAGTGGAAGTTAAAAAGTCATTACTTTCTTGAAAAGAGAATAGAAGCATATTAGCCTTTAACTCTCCACTAAGCTATAGAATGTAGATCCTTTGGTTTAATCTGTTTCATGTATTAATAGGACTCAGTCAGTTTTAAAATATTATTTTTACAATAGATATTTATAATATTACCCACCTAAAAGGTCATGCAAGTCATAACAATAACACAGCCTAATGCTAGATTTAAATTCACCATTTTCTATAGCATATTTTACTGTTTCCACGTTATTATCGCCTAGTATTTCTAGAATTCTCAAAGCTTCATTATGGCGCTTTTCTTGCTTTAATGCGTTTACAAAATTCCTGAGAAAAAAAATGTACGGGTCTTAGTTCTATTTTAAATGGGCTTTTACATTCACACATTTTCATTACATAATTTTGAGAAAATCAAACATAAGATTGCTCAATGAAAGAATCAAATATAGCTTGATAAATACTTACCAACATATCACTTTCAGTTCATCTTTAGGTAAATGCTGTACTAGTTTTATAGCCATCTCCCATTCCAGTGCCTCTTTGAAACATTCCAAAGCCTTTTCTATATTATCAGCTCTCTCAAACATTAATCCAGCTTCTAAATATTGTTTTTTTAATTTTAAATATGTACCAAAGTCATCACAAATTTGCTTATAGATACTCTGACCAGGTACCAACATTTTTAAAGCATCTCTGTACAAACTATGGTATTTGACAAACATTATTAATTCTTCATGTTTATTAGGACCACATTGAATAAGACTGTCAACAGCTTGGAGATACCTTTTTAAATTTTTGTTAACAGTGAATCGTCTATAGTTCTCATCCATGGCATTTAATTCATTAAGCATTGGTATGTATTCTTTTGGATCTTTTTGAGATTTATTTGCCACTAAAAGTACAAGGTCAAAATCATACATTCCTAAAGCTACATCAAACAGCTTATTCACATCTACAATATAGAGAAGATACTTTAAAGCTTCATCTGAAGATACTGGTAGTTTAGAACCATTCGCTTCTTGTCTTTTAAGATCTTTTACAATATTCAGTGCACTTTCTAAATCTTGTATTGTATTTTTTTTAACGTAAGTTGTTAGTAAAGGCAGCACTCTCCCTAGTTTATCTTTTCCATTATTAATTCGTTCCCTTATTACCTCACATAAGAAATCCACTTTTTTATCACATTTCTTATTCTCATTACAATTAATATAGCTAGTGGCATACATAGTTTTTGTAACATCTTTGTTTTCTAGATCAGTCAAAAAAAGGCTGAGCCAAGAGTTATTTGTTATTGTATTCAAAAATTTGTCAATGTTATTTACAAATTGTTGAGGATTATGATCATATATTAAATTAAGGTTTATTCTTTGTTTTCTCATTAAATCAAATGCTTCATGATACTTAAGAGAGTTTAAATAATCTCCAACTATTTTAAGTGAGAGTGGTCTAGGTTCTATGACTTCTAAATTACCTCGTGGCATTTGTAGTACTGTCCTAGTATCATTTGGGACCACTACAATAATATTTGATCCCCTATCAACTCTTCGTTTATAGACATCTGGTGATTCTGTGTCATCATATTCAATTACTGCTTCTAAGCCATCTTGAGTCAGTTTCGTGCAAAGCATAAAATTTTTTAATGATGTTATGAGAAAGTAATCTGTGTCAATAAATATTGAACTAACATTATTCATAATAAATTTGTCCTGAAGATATAAGAACCCTTTGTGTGTTATGCCAACAAAGTAACCTAATTCTCCAATTGGTAGAACACAGAATTTTTGGCATGCAATCGGCAAGAATTCAGTCAATTCCTCTAGTCCTTCTGAATTATATTCCATCACTTTTCCAGTCTCCATATGAAGGTACAGTTTTGGTATCAATGGATGCGAGTGAATTCTCACAACAGCAGCTGGTAGGCTTTTAGAATAAAATTCTTGCAATGTGTTTTCCATTAATGTATAAAGTAAAAATTTATAATTACTATCATTATCCAACTGGATAACAGCTAGCCTATCTTTTGTCCACCAGTACCAATTGTAGTATTGAAATGGAAATTCATATTTGTTTAAGTATATAGATTTTATAACTTCATACCTGAGAGGCTTTTTGTGGGTTTGTTCATAGAAGGTCAATGTATTTTCAGAACAAATAAAAAATATATTAAAATCTGCATCATCTATGGGCTCCCGAAGAAACTGCACAGAGTCAATGAAGGTATTAGTCACTATTTCAAAATTAGCCATTGGTGGTGGTACCACTGACTGCCTGAATGAAGATAATAAAACTTTCTTGCCATCAATAACAGAAACTACTGCATCATCTTTTATACTTTTTCCAGTACTATGATCTACATCCCAAACCCATGTGTATGTGTAATAACAGCCATTTTTAAATAGAATATGTAGTTTTTTATTATCAATGACATCAAAATTATTATCCCACAAAATCTTACTTATTTTGCTGTGTCCATTAAATGTCAATGTCTGCTTATGATACCAATGATAGTTACTACTTGTAAAAAGTAAAACTTTTGGTGTACAGTTCAGTATATCTTTGCAAGCCAAAGTCAGAATATCTGAATCCTGACTCCATAAAATTTTATGCACTTCTGTATTTTCAACATCTGGTATTTCAAATTCTCCATGTTTTAAACCATTTTTTTCAAAGAAAGTAACAACATATTTCTCTCGTAATCTTTGTGTAGTTGCAATAGTGTTGCCACTGGGACGCCAACCTAGGTTTGCCTCAAGACCCTGTTGCTTTTCACTGGTGTAAAGTAACTTTCCTCCACGGTCAAAAACCTTAAAACGTCTTATTCCCTCCATAGTAAACCCAACAGCAAATAAACTTCCATGATACTTCCAGGATATTAAAACTTGATTGTTAATCAATGCATGTTTATCTGTAAATCATCATTATTTTATTTAGTGATAATTGTACATAATTATTCATATAACTAATAAAATAATAAATCTTTCAACAACACACCAACAAAAAAGTCACTCTTGGGCTTTGCAGCCTCTTTGCCTTCAGATCCATGAAATTGAGTTTCTTTCTTTCCCCAACCAACAGTTATGAATTCTTTTGCGCCAAATTCATCACTTAGTAACTCCACTTGGTTTACTACATCATATGTACATGACATCAATATCACCCTATAATCTTTTGTCACCAATGCCAAAAGTTCTTGATCATGACTCCACTCCATTGCCTAAAACATTAAAATAAATATAATTTAATATTTTAGAAAAGCATTTATCAATTATAATTAGAGGAAAAAATTCTATCTTTGTGTATACTCTTAAAATTTTAGAACTGTTGTACTTTGTTAACATTTATATAGAATGTAGTTATTATTTTTATAGATTAAGAAACCACTTACCAAGATTCCATCTTCACATATACCTTTTAATTCACAATCAGCACCAGTTTCAGTCATTCCAAAAAGTTCTCCATTAGAAAAGCCAACACTCAAAGTGTTAACCAAACTAAGATAAGCCATGTTAACTGGTGAATTTCGTAGAGAGGAAATTTTTGAAAGATCCTTAGACCACTTGACCCTTCCTTTACTACTAAAACACCGAACAATAAGGTTATGCGTGCATAAAAACAATTCTCCTGCTGGACATCCTCCATAGTGGCCGTAGCACGCGCATGATATTTCTTCAGTTAAATATTCAAGTTTTCTTGCAGAACTTCGCCAAAGTTGTAAATTTCGCATGTTGGTTAACCGAATTATAATACTTTAGAAAAAATAGATGAGCATCAAGTTGAAAAAACACACCCACGTCCCAAACAGCATTTAGCTATTAATGTACGTAGGTAATTTTCATAAATCAATAAAGTTTTGTATGTCAATGTCATACTTATTAGGTGTTGCCTATTACAATAAAAATACACATCGAACTGATAAAGCAATTAAAGATTAGACTATTATACTTTCTCTTCTATGATTAAGGCACAATCATGGGTCATTTATTTTGCAAACATTTCTAATGACATGAAGGCGGTCGCCACCTTTACAATATATAAGTATACTAGTGGTCCAGGCAGATGTCCTGCCCCTTAATCCGAAACACTAAAACATTACCCTCACTTTTTATATTCGTATGTACAGTAGCCTAACTATATGGTAAGCCAGGATGTCAGCAACCTCCATATCAAAATTCATTACAATGTGTTAAGCCATTCTTAAGCTATAAATTGTTTTGCCTTCCCGGTACTTCTCCAATAACATTTGACTTTTATTGTATAGTTTTAAATATCAAATTGTTTTTAAGTATTATTAGTGTGGAAAAGCGATGTTTTTAGACTTCTTCAATTTTTATCTGTGTAAGAACAATACATACTGTACTTCAAGGATATTCTAAAAGAATTAGCCCAATTGATCAATGCCTTTCTCAACAGTAATTATTTTGATATTTGTAGATTGAGGTACTGCAAAATTTGACTCAGTAGAGCAATAAAATTTGCGTTTGAAATAACCGCCTTTAGATGGATAACAAGAAAATGAGAATACTGTGTAATACTTTTATTTGGTATTAAATTAAAACAAAAACAATGCTTTCTACCAATTATATAATTATGATCTACATACATAAAAATATTTTTAAAAGAATATAAAATATTAAACTTTAGGATAATATGTAGTTTCAAACTTCTTCCTTGCCTTTGGATATGGCCTTAGCACTTTTGGTATATATGGGGGTAAGTGTTCATCTAATCTGCGCTTGAATGGATTTATATCTAATTCAAATGGTCTTCTTTTTGCTTCAAAGAATCGTGTATTGTGTTGTATTTTATATATTTTTTCCCAAAGACATACTTCTGGTTGTAGCTTATGTTTGGGACGATTAGAAACTAGATGTTTGTACGTGTCCTCAAGCCAACAACGTCGGTTATCATCTTCTATATCAGCAACAATCTGTTCCTCTTTACCAAGGTATGGTTTCATTTCATGTTCACGCTCTTCGGGAACATTAAGATAAAATTGAACAAGCAATTTTAAAACATCCTCATTAAGATCTTTAACTTTCTCATTTTCTATACATTCATACAGTTTCAAAGGTTCAGTTCCAAAGCAGATGTTGTGCTTCGGATTATTTTCAACGTTATCAATGTTCATCGTAATTGTGTTTAACTGGTAAGCATAAAAGGAAATAAGACGTCCATCTGTTATCACTGTTTGAGTGGTTAATGGATATGTAATATCATTGTATGATGTAAAACCTTGGTAATTTGCTTGTGCAAATAACCATCCAAAACTTGCCTTCAAAGCTTGACAGTGTAATGCTTCTATATTATCTTGTGGGCCATATGATTCTCTACGATTTAAAATATGACCTCTGCTATGAAATGAGAGTAATCCAAATTCATCTAGATCGCCTGGCCAAAACCCTGAAAATTTTACTTTGTTATAATCCATACTATTATTGCCCATATTATTTTAATAAGTTTTGTGTGTGGTTAATAAAAATATGCTGAATTATTTTACATTAAATATTTATAAATTACTGATATACATAATTATCAAAAACTATTTCCAGTGTTAGTACACCCCAAAAGTACAAGATACATTGTTAAGTAAGCTACATATACACAAAGTTTTATGTAATGGCTGACTTCCTGTTTGCCTTAACTGATCCTAAGATTGTTATATAATAAATAATGAGGTTGGTTTGTCAGTATATTAATATAATATCAATTTGTAAAATATAAACAGACAATTTAACCAAACCAACTAATATTGTATATAAAACTATTTATGTATATACTAAACTTCGATGATAAATTGTAGTTTCATCAGTTGATGGAAATGAATAATTGTTTTACCTGGTATATTTGTTCCATGTCTGAATTCCACAGTATAACCAACACTCTCAGGAAAATAAGAAAATTTGTCAACTTTAAAGTCCGGATTTTCTGCCTCACTGTATGGAAGCAATGGTTTTAATGGAAGATGATTTCTCACTGTTAAAATTGGTTTTCCTGAAAACCATTAGTTGTAAAGTATTTTTTTCTATACTATTATTATAAAGAGGAAAGATTTGATTGTGGCTCTGAAACTACTTGACTTAAGTGTTTTTTATTTAGACAAATATATACATATATAAGCCACCAGTATAAAAGCTTTTTTATTTATACTTAGTAATTATTACTTATGAAAATAAATGTCTTAAGATTAATGATATTTTATATTCATCGAATTTTCTTCATTTTACTATTTCAGTAACATCACACAAACACAAGAAAGTATGTTCCAGAGAGTGTGTGTAAAAAATGATAACTTTTGAAACATTTGTTTCTTGTGAAGGGTGGGTTGCTATTTATTAATATGTCAGAAATATTAAGAAAATACTAACACAGATATTTATTATCTCAAATCAGTGATTTGTATATTTGTTATATATTAACTTTAAATAGATTACCTTTGTATTGTATTATTCTGTCAATTGGCTCATATAAGCGATCTTCTGGGAAATAACTTTTCTTTCTGGATTTTACAACTTTGTGTGGTACATTAATACCTCCCATAAACCAAAATGCTTCATGTCTGGGGTCATAGTCAACCTGAAATATATGTGTTATTCTTGTTTTGACTGGCAAAAATATTTTCATTAAAACTGTTTTTGACTTATAATTGACTATAAAGACATTTGAATATTTTAATTAAAAATACAGTCATAATTAAGAAAAGCTAGTCAGAACAAATAATAAGAATTACCCTGTTCAAAACAGACCAACCTGGGATGACAAAATGTGAGGTACTTTTTCTGTTGTATTATTAATTATAATTCTGTTTATTTGCCTTACTATATTTTTAGTAAGTGCATCTTGAGATATTTTAGGGTCACCTGCATTAATCATCAAATCACTCCTACTGAAAAGTTATAAATTATTAAAAAAAATACATAACAATGCATATTAATCGGCAAGATTTTTTTATATACTTACCGAACACACAGATTTTCAATTATAATACTATCTTCAACTTGAGACTTTATTTCTTTAACAATTGTGTCAGCTAATTGTGATGTATCGTTGTACGAATCAGGTAAGTTTTTGATACTTTTGAAATGTGTTCTTGTATAGAATTGCACTAGAGGCAAAGCATTATAAGGTATTTGATCATCTTTTAATAAAATACAAGGCCATCCATAATAACGAGGCATATTTAGTGCAATTTGTTTTTCTTCAACCGTATTTATGTTTCTTATTTTTTCATAAACCGCTTGTCTATCTCGTAATTTTCTTGCTTGTAAAGACATATCTTGTATTGGAGGATAGCTTGGTGTTTCGGTATAATCATTTTCTTCAAATACTGCTAGTTGTGTAATTCTACGTAAAGATAATAGTCTTGTTTTCGAAAATACTTTTTGTCCTTTGACAGTAAGCATCATACTCATTCCAATTATTACTAATTTACCATTTATTTTTAAATATGGACAGACATAGGTTATGCGTAATACCTAATTTACAACTTTTTTAAATTAATATTTGGCAATTTACTCAAGACGAAGAGTGTATAGTGGATATGAAAGCCACTATCTGCCACATTAAAATGTTACTGGATTTAGCTCGTTGGTGTCGGATCACGTAGAATACAACAAAATATGAGATGCACAGGGCTAATTACTCACTGATTACTTGGTTTATTGAGCAAATGGTTGCACAATAAATTGACACATACTACTATTGTACATTTAGATTTAGTTGCAGTTTTTAATATAATATAGACAGACTACTACAGACTACATTTAGACTATTAAATAAATATAATACTATTTAAATTATTTTTTTTAAATAATTCCGCATGATGCGTTTATAAGTAAATATATAAAGTAACAACTATATTTTACCTGTGGATTTGATAACCTTATTTTTAGTCCCTTCGATATCTGTAGACTATAATGCTGATGCAACATTCTGATTTGTGTAATTTTCTGAGCCACCTGCCAAACTGAAGTACTTTATTCTAACCAAGATTTATTTTGAGGTAACTATTTAAAGTTAATTTAATTATGGACGACGATATGATTTTTGATCCCTCTTTGAAAAAAAAGAAGAAAAAGAAGACTGGTTTTGACATTGAAGCAGCAATGGCAGGCGAGCCAAGTGAGACCATGAGTGCAGAGGTGCCTGCCGAAACGGGTGACGTCGACGTACCAGAAGATGATAGCTTGGATTTAGATAATTTCGGAAAAAAGAAAAAGAAAAAAAAGAAGACTTTCTTTAATTTAGATGAATTAGAGAATGCTCTACCGGAAACAAAGGATGAAAAACCTCTGGCAGAAGAACCTGAACATCAGGATGAAGAACTTATTGATGATTTAGAACTGGACATTGATTATACTAGGACAAAAAAAAAGAAAAAGAAGAGAAATCTAGATGAGATTGTTGCTGAAGAAGATGTCAGAACTGGAGAAGACCCCGAGAGAGAGGATGATCAAAATGGTGAATGGCAAGGTAGTGATCGGGACTACACCTATGATGAACTACTTGAGAGGGTTTTCGATATTATGCGGGAGAAAAACCCTAGCATGGTTTCTGGTAAAAAACAAAAATTTATTATGCGTCCACCACAAGTAGTTAGAATTGGAACAAAGAAAACTTCATTTGCAAACTTCACAGAAATATGCAAAACTCTGCATAGGCAGCCAAAACATTTGTTAGATTTTCTGCTTGCTGAATTAGGAACCAGTGGCTCTGTGGATGGTAACAGTCAACTTATTATTAAGGGTCGTTTTCAACAGAAACAAATTGAGAATGTGCTTCGTCGGTATATTAAGGAATATGTTACATGCCATACATGCCGCTCTCCTGACACAATCCTTCAAAAAGATACTCGACTTTTCTTCCTTCAGTGTGAAACCTGTGGCTCCCGGTGCTCTGTTGCAAGTATCAAGTCTGGTTTCCAGGCTGTTACTGGCAAGAGAGCAGCAATACGTGCAAAGACTGCATAGAGTATTAGTGCATAGTAATAATCAAATTTTAAATCCTGGATTTGGGGTACATGCAGTTTATTCCTTATATTCAAATTTATACTGTTGCTTTTCATTTTGGTGCATTAATATGTTCATTGCTTGTGCTGGTGTAAAATGACATTGTAAATCAGTCAGTCAGTAATGTTCTAGATTTATAATGTTGATCATTAAAGTATAATTATATAATATTTTAATGTACTATATTGTAATATTTTTGAAACTGATACATACTTAGCCAGGGGGTAATTTTATGTATTAATTCTATGAATGTTAATTTAAAGATAACCAATCTGATTGTACCCCACTATAAAGTAAGTAATATGTATAGTTCATGTCTGTAATATTCTCATTGGTACACAATGTTTTACAAAAAACGATTTTTATTTCTTTACCAAAAAATCCTTAACATTAAGCTTAACAGTCAATAAAATTTAAATTCATACAAAGTTAAATATAAAAACTTTTACAATATTTATCTACTTAAACTATGACAAAAATGATGGCATATTCTGAAAATTTCTCTTTGTAATTATTGATTTTTAACTAATTGTAGTTCCTTTCCTTCAACATAATTAGTCAAACATTTAGCATACATATCTAAACGTTGAGTCATACCAAACCCCCATTTATCTTTTATCTGGCGACATATATTTAAATCGACTTGTGAAATCAATAAGCCATCCATAGTTCTTGATAAGCTTGGTGTTCTGGTACCATCTGGGGCTGTAATATAGCTAGACCCATAGAAATGTCCAAAATCATGGTGTGCTCGTTTACCATCTCCTGATGTGAACTCATTTGGAAAAATCTCTGTACCAACTCTATTTATGGCACAAGTGAAATAACTGTTTGCTATGGCTGCATTCCTAGCTTCAATTGCCCATAGATGTTCACTTAAACCTGAGACTGTAGCTGATGGATTAAACACTATTTCTGCCCCATTCAATCCAAACATTAACCAATTCAAAGGGTGGTGTCTTCCATAACAAATATTTATAGCTATTCTACCATATTTTGTTTCGAAGACAGGATGTCCTGTGTTGCCTTCATAATAATATGTAGATTCATTGAAGTCACCAACTCGTGGAATGTGATTTTTTCTGTGACTTCCTATTACAATACCCTTTTCATTAATAACAACGGCAGTATTCCAAATAAGATCTCCCCGTACCTCATCTCTTTCTAAAATTGGTGAAACAATTACCATATGATACTTTTTAGCAAATGTTTTTAAGAATTGTGTGCTAGGGCCTTCTGTAACACTTTCTGCAAACTCACACCAAGGAGCTTTTTCACGGGTACAAAAGGCAAATGGCATGCTCCAAGCTTCCTGTAAACTTAAAATATTGACATCTTCTTCACCAGCTGCTTCAATAAGCTTTGCTATTTTTTTAAATATAGCCTCTCTCTGTTGTTTTATTGGTTTATCAGTAGCAATAGCAATTGAATGTTGTATAATACCAATTCGCGATATTCTTGGATTTCTAGTTTCTTCTATTTGACCTGGGAAATCATATGCAAATATTTCAAACTGGTTTTCTGCAGCAATTTTTAAACTGGTTTGTTTCAATGATATTTTGTGATGATCTACTCGTCCAAGATAAATTCTGTTATATTGCTCTACATCTTCATTATTTAAAGAAGCTACTATTATTTCATCTATACTTTTGATATTTTGTTTAGATATTGATTCCATTATGTGTATTACAAAGAATGAGTATTCAGTTGAAGCTGAAAGTAAAATAATTTATAAGATTAAATATATATCAGATAACGCAGTTATGCACTGTTGGCTAAATTGCTTTTAACTCTTGTCATAGAATTTCCAATGTACTACAAGTTGTTAGCCGGACATTTTCTATTACATCTACAAATTACAAAGTAAATTGCAATTTGCATATACCCATTAATTATCATAATTTAATTAGACATAGCTATATACCTCAGAGTATGTTCTCACTTCTCAATGATACTACGTAATTAAAACAATACAACTTCAATGTTAACAATAATATATATATGTCGGATAGATTAAATTTATGTTCGGTTTATAGTTATCATTTTTTGATATTTTTGTTTTATAAGTATAGCAACATTGTAAGAATGACAGTTGCTTTTGACATTGTTATGAAGTTGCATCAGAGTGTGTTGTGAAGATTAAATTAATTTTGTAATTGAACAATGCTGTATTTATCTTTGAATATATGATTACCCCACATATATACACATATTATATAGTTTGAATTGTGGGCACAGGCTCCAAAGGGTCCGCACCAAGCAAGCTAAAGCTTATTCGGGCTTGATGGTCCTTCATGCGGTAACAGAACGGTGATTGGTTTAGACCCAGCATAGCTCGAAGAAAATAGGGCCGATGATAGAACTCGATCCGTGGTGTTGCAATGTACGCCATGTCATCGGCGTAAAGTACCACGGTGCATCCTTTAACACAGGGAACGACCAACTTTTGTATTATAGAGCGAACAGTAGTAGATATTTGAGCTCTTCGTAGCTAAGTGGTTTAATAAGTCTACCATGAATCGAAAGGTATCTGACTTGAATCCCGGTCCAGACAAATACAATTTAATTTATAATTTATTCAATTTCTGGAAGGGCTTGACCGTGGCCGAGCGAGTGTCTTAAAAACTGTCGTATTCGTGATGAGAGTCATGCTGAAGCACATGCTAACGCACTAATTAGGCCAGCTCGTCTGAAGTGATACCACGGGCACACAAAATACTCAACGTGAAACAGTAATTGTACCTTCAATGCTACTTCTACTGTATTTCGCTGAGTGAGTGAGGATATCGAAGGTCCTTAAAACCCCGCTTAAGCGGCGTAAAAAACCGGGAACACCTGTTGTCCGTGGATAGTGGAGTTCTGTTACCATATTGAATATCCACCTGCTCCGTTGTCCGCTATACCAATAAAACTCCGTTCGTCAAAAATCACCACCGCTCTTAGAAGACCACGTCGAAATCAACGCTTTGGATTAGCTGTCAGCTATTTACCCCAATTATCGGTAAGTTACACTTGGTGTGTATCCGGTATCCGCGCTCACTGACATCGTATAATAATTACTATTTAATAGTGGTATTATGTAAAACATTGGTATTACTACAGACGAGCCAGTCCAATTAATGCGTCAGCATATAGCCGGCACTGTCAACATTAAAAAACATTGAAGCTTGAAGAGTCGTGAGAAGAAATATTTTCACAGAAAGTGATTTCTCTGTGGTGATTTTATGAGGATCTTACCTTTTATCTTGAATCTTCCCTGTAGGGGTGTCCACTTAAAAATATATAATATATCGATATTTATGTTCGATGTTAAACATCAGAATCCTGTATCTATGTTCGTCGATATATCGTTATGAGACATCGATATCATTATACTATCGAAAACTTTTCCCATAAATGTAATATTGCCTTTTCCCAATGAAATGCGCTAAATTTGTGGTCTTTGATTTTGCATATGTGAATTTATATAGAATCAGACACACGAGTTATAAAGCTAAACTAGAAGTATAATAATAACGGTTTCTATGACAATCTTATATAGTTACTTAAATATAATTGTAATACTTATTTTATTTTTTTATACGATATTGCTGAGATTAATATTATTTATATAATAATTCAGACAGGCATGCGTGGATGTCCAAAGGGGAGGTCTTTGTCCAGCAGTGGAAGTCTTGCGGCTGACATAATTATGATGATGAATGCTGAGATGGCTCACATAAGTTATATTCTTATCATGTAATTCTTTTTAGGCAATCTTTGCAAATATAAAAATTACTTAAATAGCAGTTTATAATTAATATTTTATATTGAACTAGTCAATCGAACTATAAGAATAGATTAGATAATTAGGGTAACTTACAGTTATCATCACTACCTTTTTGAACCATATTTAAAATTAAAAATTCAAAAGTACTTAGTTTTTTAGTAAATTATAAAAAAACAAAATAAAATAACTGTTCGATGTTTCTATAAATGTATAGAGTAAAACTAATATTTGACAAAAATCGAACTTTTGATATATCGATGTTAAGTAAATAGTCGTACTTCTGTGTACTAAAGCAGCGAGAATAAAGAAAAGTTTGGTGTTATGACTAATAGAACTAGGAAGAGCTAGTGCTAGTTATCGGAAGATTTCCATGAGAATATCAATTTATATAGAAATAATTTAATATAAATTTATCCCAAGATCTACAAATTCTTGATCCACTAACCGAAATTATCCTCCTATCAAAATAATTACTTGTTATAGTATGATGTAAACAAAAAGGATTTTTAATTGAATAGTTTTGAAATTTAGTAATTTAAAGAAAGAAACAGTTACTTATAAATTGTAGTTAAAATATATCTTAACCAATATGAATATTAACGTTTTACCAGCACAGCCTACAGGCATTCAGAGTACAGCTGGCGCAGTTCCAATTCGAAATGAAAAAGGTGCGTGAAATATGATTACTAATTACTTTTCTTTCTTACGTAGAAGCTTATGATCTCAGATGTGGTAAGAATAAATGCAAATCAATACAGCTAATGAAAAACAGTTTGTGTTAATTATATTTTAGCACATGGACATGTGTCTTGCCTGCTAATATCCTTGACTAGATTTTAGCAAAAAATATTTGGTAATATGTTTACAGATATAAACATGACTTATACACTTCAATTTATATCTTACAGGTGAAATATCTATGCAAAAAGTGAAAGTGCAGAGGTACATATCAGGGAAAAAACCTGAATATGCTCAAGGTATATTATCATCTGATGAATCAGATACTGAGGATTTTATAGAGCAGCAACGGCCTGAGAGAAAACATCAGGCTGCACAAATAACTGGCAAGGAAGAAAAAAGTGATTCTGATAATGAAGTGAGTTAAGTACTTATTTGATATTTAAATATGGGATGGTGTGTATTATATATGTACAAGTTTTAAGCACAGATTTATGAAGTATAAATAAATATTTATTAGGACTCATATTTTTTTAATGTAAATTACAATTTATATTTTATTGTATAGTATGTAAGTTGAGTTTAAGCGCTTAACATTCCAGAGAATTTTAATAATAAATCGGTTACTTAGGTAGATGATCCTAGATTGCGTCGTTTGCGTCAAGCAGTAAAGTCACCACCTCGACGCTCTGAACATAAGCCTGAGGTTATAGATGCTGAACCTGAGGAACCAGAACATGAGTCTTGTGAAGAGACAAAGCACAGTTCAGAGAGTGAGGATGATCTCGATGAAGAGGAAATTGAGAGACGTCGACAAGCAGTCAGAGCTAAACTGGCAGCACGGTATAATTTCATTTAATTTAACCTAAACTATTATATAATAAAAAAT
>JAAAKR030321965.1:9582-21782 GCA_010014985.3 Delias pasithoe
TTTGTGAAGTTTATCAAGGGTAAGACATAAATCTACTGAACTGATCTTGAAAATTATTTTACTAACAGAAAGCTACATTTTATATAGAGCTATCTATACAAGCAAATGTGCACAATAGTTTTTAAGCAATATAGGCTATGTATTAGCCTGATAAATAAAAAGGCTCTTTCGTGGAGATCTGATTTGAATTACTATTTAAACCTCGTAGAAACGTCGCAGAAAAACATGTCGAACGGTTTTTCTTACGAACGCTAATTTAACGATGAGAGATACTCGTATATTATTGAGTAAAAATCATGGCAATGGATAATGCCTTTAAAAAATCCACAATAGCCTAAACTATTCATGATGACATGGCAAAACTACGTTTTCCAAACCAGCTAGTCATTTATAATGATAATATTAATAATCTTTTGTATTTCAACATAGTACCTATGAAATAATTCATCAGAAATATTTGCAAATAAAACCACTAATTTGTTGTCTGCAACTTAATTGAAATACAAATGAAACTGTATTAAAATTAAAGTATTTTACCCAAAAAATATTTAAATTTACTTACAGCATTGAATTTGCATCCAAATTGGAATGTATCTGTCTATTGGAAAATATTTCGGTTTTCCAATAATTATTATTTTAAACAAGTTTTTACATTGTGCAGTTTTAAATCTTTTAATTTTTGCATTTTGTGATAGAATCATTTTTATACACACATTTACGTTACTCTAGAGCACATTTGTTATTAATTAACAGTCGTTAGGAACCAGTGGGCAGAATTAACCTTGGTTTTATATAAGCATTACTTGATTTTCCCGGAAAACTATCCATCGGAGGTTAAATATCCAATGACCTATATTTATATATTTTTATATAACTATATAACTATATTTATAAGATTAGATTCCTATATTTCATAGATTTATCTCCTTTCATTAAAGAATCTTAGTATCCCTTTACAACATTTTAAAGACCTTCTTAACTTATATTTCCTATTAATGGATGCTAACCAGTAGTGGGTGTGTATTGTCTTTATTCTTAAAACTCACCATTGACGCATAGTTTGTTTCGGCTTTGAACGTCAACAAACTGGTGAAATAATACACACCTGTTTGTTGATGGTACAAATAATTATCTTTGACGTTCACGTCTTCATAAAAAGCCTAAACATCGAGAGATAAACGTATTCCAAAATACAAACGTCAAATGTTTTATTCCGTAATATAAATAATATTCCAGTTCAGTGGTCCGGGTAAAGTCACCTGTGGCGTGCCCGGGTTCCCGGATCAACCGGGATATATCTGGCATCCTGAATGAGATCCCTGTTAGGTACTAACGGTATATCTTTCTTATGAATTTAGAAAAAACAATCGATTTCTGTGGATTTAAAAAATATTAATAGATATTCACAAATTATTATACAGTCTGGCAAATGTCGTCCTGTCTAGTACGCCACCTACCGGGTCCAACTTACGTGACATTTTCATTAATATTTGGCCACTACAAAATATCATCATAAATTATACTATATCTGATGTATGAGATATATTATTGAGAAGTTTCATTAAACTCCGTTCTATAGTTTTCACGTGAAAAGATAACAAACATCCAAGCATCCAAACAAACTCGCGTATATTATATTAGTATTATAGTATAGTTACAAGTACAGTGAGCTAAGTGCTGGCATCAGCACCGCATTGTTTTCGCTATATTTAAGGTTTGGACATATCACATCGAGTGCGTCAAAATATATTATCTAAAAACTGTATACTCGAAGATTTCTATATAAAAATGGTGAATTTTTTAACATAAATTGTTCATAGTGAAAAATTTAAAGAAATAGATATAATTCAGTGCAACTTTTGTTTTCTTTTTTTATGGTATAGCGGACAACGTAGCAAGTGAGTCTCCTATATGGTAAGACTGTCGCCCATGGACAATCGCGCCACAGTCCACGCATTGGTTGTGTTGCCGGCATTTTACGCCATTTGAGTAGCCTCCGATATCGTCACGCGCTCAGTGAAACACAGTAGAACTACCGTTGTAAATACAACTGCCGTTTCACGCCGTGTTCTGAGTCCGCGGTACTTCGGACAAGCCGGTCCAATTAGTGCGTCAGCATATGCTTCACCATGGCTCTCCCACAATCAAATAGATTTTAACAAAGATAAGCACCTATTCTACTAACTTTAGCTTGAATACCTAATCTATATTTAGTTTTAGCCAGAAATCCTCGAACACATATCGCTAACGCCGTAACTCGTAATAGTGTCATCAATGCGAACTAACTACCATTACAGTCACGTTGCAAGAATCGAATTTAGTTCTCGAAATTACGTTTCCGTACATATAATTCAGTAGCAATCGTAGAATATAGGTTGGTTTAACACTAGAATTGATTTATTAGTACATAGAAAATTACTTTAGTACAAGCCTGTAAATACATCTGCTAAGTAAAGATAAGTAAAAATTAAAAAAAAAAGCGTCAGAATATAACTTTAAGGTAGGTTGGTGGTGTCCTTGGCCTTTTTGTATTTGTAATTACGAATTTTTATTATATTTTTTTTCTTATAAAGGATAAGTTCAAATAAATCAGTAATTAATGAATTGATTCTAATGTGTGTCGTTTATTATTTCTATGAATTATATTTTATAGGTACTGCGGATATTTTAATACAAGACATTTTTTTCACGTATTACTACTCTGTGGAATAATCTATTTAGATATTTTCAAATAAATACGATTTAGAAACGTTTAAAATAGAAGTACCTTTTCGATAAGAGCTGGCAATGCAGGCACGGTCCATCATCCAGGTGTTGTGACCAAAAAAAGAATTATTAAATGACAGATTTTAAAAGTTCATATATATATAAACGTATGGTAAATCTTAATCAGAGAGTAAATCGAACAGCTTTTACTTTATTTTTGTTAGAATAACAATAATTGGTTGTGGTTTATTAAAATATATAACTTAGGAATATAGGAAGTGATATAATTACTCATTTGTTTGTATAATAGAAGGAATCTTCTACTTGGTCACGTATATTGGACGATTACATTGACCAAACAATGATGCTTCGACTTTATTTAAAAAAACGTGATGTAAATTCAGAATCAGTTTTTTCACCGCCAGAATAATTTTGTAAACATCGCGAGATCGTCAACAAAAACGGCTTATCTAATTCAAACGAATCAACAATCCATCCAATTGTTGAGCTCAGATCAGTGTTGCTATTGATAGAAATTACCCGAAATCATATTAAAATAAATTATATTCATCTTAAAGTTATCTGCAATAAGTATGAAAGAAGCAAACATATGTCCATAATAATTACCTTAAAAATCATGCAAAATTTTATCAATTTAAAAAGTTGTGAACCTTTTTTACTTCTAGCGTTTACTTATATTATATTGAGCAGCAAATCAAACATATCTGCTACGACTGTTAGAAAATAATCGTAACTAATTTTAATTCAATCAGGTACCAAATAAAACTACTAAAAGAATTTTAATTTATATTTCTACTCCATTTTAAAGTAGGAATCATAAATATATATAGATATAATTTAATAAAAATTATATTCCTGGTAAGATTTTGAACTTAAGGTGCGAATTATCCTTTTTGTATATGGCAACTCTATTCGGGATGGAATTGGAAAATACGACCAACATCAAAATTGTCGTATTCCGAATGAAACGAGACCCCATTTCCAATTTCCATAATAGCTCCCCTCCACTTCATTAGGCGGTCTTTGTGATGAGACGTAGCGACGAGCGACGGCGATTTCCTCTATTATAAGAATTCCAAAATCATCTATACAATACTCGTATAATATATTATTACTGATAAATATCTCGATATTTCTACAATTAAAATAATCAATGTGAAATGATAGTTCCACTTGAAACGGTGATTCTGCCGTTTCGCTGGCTGAGTGAGACCCTTAGAAATGCTGCTTAAGCGGCGCAAAAAATAGCCGACAACGCAACCAATGCGCCGAGTATGGCGCGGTTGTCCATGGGCGGCGGTTTTCTCTTACCAAATAGGAGACCCACCTGATCTGTTATCCGCTATACCACACAAAATAATGCCAGTTGTATATAATGATGTCTTAGTGATTAAAAATATTTACTAAAAAAACATTAAAATATTAAAAATCTTGTACCTATTGTATACAGTAATATCATTAAGCTAAATATTGAATGTTAAAAAATCTAATAGATCCGATGTGGAATGGAACCGAAGTGCGTCTAAACGCAATATATATAAATAATATTTAACTAAAACTTTATTTTTATTTAACAATTACCAAAAATATGTTTAATCCAATTAAATTGTTTTTTCTATATTGATGGTTTTTCTATTTATCGCTTCAGCATATAACCTGGGCGCACTTCACGAGCTCGCGTCTATTTGTAAGAGTGGTTCTTATAAAGATAACATCAAAGGCCAAAAAATGTGACTATGATGCTTAATATCCTAATGATAATGTGTCCATTAAAGATCATTTGTGGCAGCATCTTACACATACGAGTATGCTCCTAATTGCTCGCGGCTCGCACTCATTTCGAGATACAGACCGTGATTTCGCTTCCATTATCAGAAGAATAATTAAATTTCATGATGATTATCGTTATTATGATCAGTTGTTAGCTTAATAGCTTTTTTTAGAAAATTTACTCATAAGTTATTTATTAGAGTCAAATATTAAAATAATTGAAATTAGTTTAAATTAGAATACGCAAATTGTAATTCATAATTGTATCAACAAACCATTATATTACATCAAAATGTAACTGACCATTGCTTTTCTTTTATTTAATTACATTTGAATAACATTATTTATTGACATAAACCATGACATAGATAAAATTTACGCCAATTCATAGTGCTACCCTTTTGTTTAACACCTCATTCTTCGAAAATCGTTCACGGACGACGAGATAGGAATGTAAGCAAAGACAAAATCTAGAGGTATCTACCTCTTATGGGTAACATTCTTTTCAGAGATTTTTAATATGTTAAAATAAGTGATATTTAAGAAATAGAATTCATAGATTCTCAAATGCAGCAGTACTATAAATGAACTATTTCTAGATAATTATGGGTTTGTATACTCACATCAATTCAAGGTGTTAGTTATTCTAGTACTTCTTTCACATCAGAATATAAGGCACAGGTTTTAGTTATTCATTCCCGAAAAGGCATAAAAGGCAACTTAGAAAGTTGCAGAACATTTGCTCTCCAGATATAATTGGTCAACAAATATTTGTTTAATTTATTTATTACTTAGTTTAGTATAGAATTTGTGGGTGTGTGTCTTTTGGACTCTTTCCTATAATGTTAAGATATTCTTTGTATTTTCGCCTTTCATGCTTTATCAAGCCTATAGTTTAACTACTATACTAGACGTTTTTTAATAGTAAGTATTCTAACGTTCAGGGAATTAAAGCAACGTACGTGCTTCTATTTATTTCAAGTGTAATTTCAAAAACTCTTGATTTATACGGTCTGAATAATATAAGATTGTAATAAATATAGAATTTATCATTCAAAATATATTTCTTATTCTAAATATATATATTATTTATTCCTTATTACCTCGGCAAACAAATTCGTGAGCATGAAATGTGTAAAATAACCTAAAAGTCTGTGCTATTATAGGTAGTTAAAAACCTCATCAAATGATAAATTATTTCCATTTGTATTTAAAACCCGGTTTTGTTTACATTAATTTTCACTTATTGCGGCAAACCCATAATTTATCATAACAGTACAACTAATATAAAATGTTTTATTAATGTACTTTCAGGCTAATTGATTTATTTTAACTATTTTATTTTCGAAAGTAATATTAATATCTCGCGCTTTTGAGAATGAATTAAAATTTAATCAATTACGCAATCCTTTATGAGAATCGCATTTAATATACAGTTATATTTAACATATGATTATAATTGATATTTATTAAATATAAAAATTGCCGTTATAATAAAATATCTTTATGACAAAATAAATAAACATTGTTTGCATAGAATATTATATATTTAGCTTAAGTTAAAGATTGTACAAGAATATTAAATGACAATTAAATGATGATAAGAGTAACTATGAAATTGTTTTCGTTTCTATGATAAATTTTAAGATAAGACAGCATGATCATCTATGATAGTAAATTATTAGAAAGTGGGCCCATTTCAACCTACAAAGTGGTTGGCGGTTGACATGTGGAAGGGTTGTTCTCGAGAGATTTAACCCTTGCTTGAGTTCGTGCTGGGACAAAATGGCCCACGCATGTTGCGAGTTACGTTAGTGTTATCTAGATGATTTATTGCCACTGTTTCGATCCCTTACTATGTACATATTTGAGTTATGTTTTTTCTCCTAATACAGATACTTATAAAAATATATCTTTAATTTAACTTACAGAAAATAAATACAGCTTTTAATTAATCATTCTATAATATTAAGTTATTATTTTGATCGACATATCACAATTATCAACAAGAAACAGAAGAAGAAGAATGTTTCTCCTCTGTGCTTGCGAAGCATTAGTGAATTGAAGAAACTAATATTATAAATTACATATTCAGATTGGAAATCGAACCATTGTAATGTCGATTTCAAAACATTATCAAACCGAATGGTACAAAACACATCATGCAAGTTAATTAAATTAAGTTACATTAAGTTTTTGTTTGATTCTAAATTCTCCAATAACTTATAGGTTTGATTTATGCGTCTCTCTGTTATTTCATCATAGATATATACATTTTATGCAAGCGGTTAACTATTCAAACTTAAGTAATTAATTAAAATCATCCGTTATAAAAATCTGAAAAAGCTGAACTGATAAAATAAAAATTTACCACGGATACGTCAGTGTTTCTGAGAACATATTATAACAAATAAATCGGCATATAACGTATAATAAATAAAATAATATTTCATAAAAATTATGAGTGTTTCCACAACTTCTCTAAGAAATACAGTTTGTTTCCTTTCAAATGCACAATTTTGTATGCATCAGGATATAAAAATAAGCGATTTAAGAATTACTACGATATATTTACAATAAAAATGTGATTTTATGTTATTAACAATTAATTTTCTGTATCATTGAAAATTATCTTTTTATATATTAAAAGATATAATATTTTGCTTAATCAAATATATATCATTTATACAATTTGTCAACTAGCAAAACTTTGTGAACTATTAATTTCAACTCAATTAAACATATTGTAAAATAATTCAATGTATTTGTTTTTTAAGTTAAATACTGAAAATTTTCTGAAATATCTACTATTTCTGTAACTGTGTTTCCAAAGGCTTCTCAGTGCTTATTTCCTATAACTTGAGCCAAGTATCCTCCAAGGGAGGAGCGTTTGTCACTGTCGCCGTATTTCGCTGTTATGATTTGAACAATTCCCGAATAGAGAGCTATCTCGCATCTTTGCGAATGTCATTTAGTTTCCTTATTGCAGTCTTTGTGCTCTTTGTTCTTAAATTATGTGAATAAAACATGTTTAACGTGGAATTAGCTTTTGTTTCCAAGAAGATAAACGTAAAAAAGTTGTTTTTGTATAAAAAGAAGAAATACAATGGTTGTGTGAATTTTATTCAGGAATGTTACAATAATCTTGTATGTCTAGTCTTGAGGTAAGTTTGTAATGGATAACAAATACGGAAAATTGTTGTTTTTTTTAATGGAAACATGTTTTTTTTATAACATATTCATTTTTATTTGTAAGCAAGATATCCAATTAGATTACCGGTTTTTAAAAAGATAATTCTGGATGTCTAATATTTCAAGTGATGTTTAATACGTCTGTTTATAATGTTTCAATATCTGAATCTTATTATGATCAAATTTAAAAGCTCTTTTTGCTACTTACATATATAACTATAATAGGTTTCCAATAAAAATTATTCTTATACGACATTCAGTCTCATTTAAGTCCGTATTCAAAATCAGACACCAGAAACCCAAAACCGCAGCGTTATTCAAAGGAATAAACCTAACTATACTTGGAATACAGTAGTTAGTGCCGAGTTAATTCTAACGAAAATTCCTCCCTTTATAGCTTAACTTTATACATCCCTCAGCGATCGTTAAGCTCAAATAAAATTAGTAGCAAAAGAGTGCAACATTGCCATACGACCCTGACGTTTGCCATACCTACGTATACATTGTAACGTCTCAGCATGTAGGTGGGGTCTACGGGCAAATATTTATTATGTAGGTGCGGTTGTGCATTGTGAAAACAACTTTACTATATTCCTGAAAAGGTGTTTGAATACCCAAATAAGTCTTTCAATATAGTTTTGCTTATCTGACTGTTATGCTTGCAATCTTGAACTATTGAAATAATTGCATTTAAATTTGATATAAGAATAAGCAATAGCTTCGAATATCCCACCTTTCTGAGTGAAAAACGACGTAAAGTTATTGAAATGAGAGAAATGAGAAATTGGCTATCATATAGTAAAGTATATAAGCTGATATATTATACATAGCAAGTTATATATTAAAGTGATAATCGACAATAAATGAAAGAGAAAGCAACATAACTAATTTTAAAAGGAGTAATTTTAAAGTAATAATTAATATCGTTAGTGCTTTTATATACATAAGAGTACATCTATTAGTTTAGACATCTATTTTTTTTATATTATACCTAACTGCGTATTCATTAAAATCGCTTTAGCTTATGCCCTAACAGAGAGTTATAACACAGAGTCTCTTACTACCCGCTAGAGCCATGCGGGTAAGAATTTGAATTTTACTATGTCATCTAAATTTCTAGACTACATAACTAGATCGTTAACTCTAACTTAAAATTAAGTTGAATTAACATTTTATTAAGAAACTGTTACAGATTCGATAGATGGGAATGGAAATTGACGCTTAATGAGTGTAATTTAAGCTTATTAACTTGGTTCATGAAGTCCAAGATAGATATTTAAGATGGCGGGCTCATAAAGCTGGGTTATCCAAACCGATACCACGGGTTCACAGAAAACCAGCTTGTGAGCATGTGACCACATCTGAGGACAATATCAATAAAACCAAATGATCTCTTGCCATAGACATCCTGGTGATTTCTTGCCATGACAAAATAAAAACAACATCTAAATCCATTTTATTTTAAAGACTTAAGCTTCAGTTATCGAATCAAATATCTGCAAATGTTAGACGAAAGCTAATTACAGAGAGTTTAGTTCTGGACTTTTCCAAACCGTCATGCTATTTCCTTGTCTCTATAACTTTAAAAACTTGCCAATGATCATTCTTGGATGGCCATTTCGATATTTCAAGTACGGAATATTCAATTGTGCAGATATTTTGAGTCGCGACATAGCCAAGGATGCTTTCTTCATTTTTAACCTGCGATATTGCAGATGTTTAACTTTGAAGTGCTAACTCTTATTTAATATGAAATATCTTGTCGCGAATATTTTTCCAACGAAACTACTTATTTTGTACAGTTGCAAGAAGTTTTTTCTTAACTTGTGAATTGCAAATATGTAGTTACAAATGCAATGGCATTTCATACGTTCACTCATATTTTAAGAGATGTCAGAACTTCGAGGGACTAATTTTTATGGTCGTTTAAAATTTCTAAGGCAAAATTAAATTAATTATAAGACGTATTTCATAAATACTTATTTCACGACTATTTCATTTTATTATTGCATTAGAATTTTGATATGATAGTTTGTTGAGATCTAGTATTCACAGTTGAACCACGTAATAATTTAGAATAAGAGTTTAACCTTCTTTTTTACGCAACAAAATGTTTTAACATTTAATTTTAAAGAGCAACCTTTCTAGTTTAAATATTAGAAATGTCATTGGAGATGTAAATTTCTTTTTTTATGGTATACCGAAGAACGGACCAGGTGGTTCAGCCATATGATAAGATAACACTGCCACAATACCCAACCGTCGCACAGATCGCGCATTATTGGTGTTTCCGGATTTATACGGCGCTTAAGAGGCATTTTTAAGGGCCTCCAATATCCTCACTGACTCAGCGAAACACAGTAAAACTACCATTTCACGCTGAATATTCTGTGAGCCCGTGGTATCACCTCGGACGAGCCTTCCCAATTAGTGACTGGCGATCCTTCGCCTTGCCCCAAAAGTCCGTGGTTAAGCTGTAAAGGCCGTATGGCCAATAGCGAGTTAGCCATTTCTAAAAAAAACCAATTAATGCGTTAGAATATGCTTCATCTTGGCTCTCCCACGGATGCGACAATATTAAGACATTTGCCCGGCCACTGTCAAGCTCTTCCAAAGTCCGACTATATTATACATGTCCGGACCGGGATTCGACCTCGGTACCTCTCTGTTCATGATAGACTTAAACTGAAACCACTTAGCTACGAGGCTCTTCAAAAATTATAATCTTAATATAATCATATGAATAAAATTTTCTATATAATTTTGATTGCTAAATTATTTTTATATTATGTTCCAGACAAAATATAATCGCAACGAAAGAAAATTATTTCGGATAAACCAAATAAATGGACACAATTTGTAAGTTCCGATCAGATTCCGAGAATTCTTTTACAGACAGTTAGGCTATTTACATGTGACATAGGTTATATTGTGCAAAGAGATCCGTGAAATAATTTCAGCCATATTCACGGCGAATAAGATGGTTTTGGATAGGAATTTCGGTCTCATTTGCAAGTGCAATGAATTTTCACCAAAGACAATTGTTCACCTTGTCTAAATAAATCAGTCAAAGTATAAGTACGTTGGCGAGTTGCCAGTTCTGAACTTTTAACATCAGTTAATCTAACGCGGGTTTTGGCGGAGGTTCAACCTTTTTTTTTTTAATTTTGGCACTGCACAAAATAAAATTGTGCACCTTAATTGCTTTGACCCAAATTGGTATTTTCTTAATCGGTCTCGGCAAATTAAACGGGTTCGGGATAGGTAATTTGATGTTGTCTGAAATCTAATTGAGTTGCTTAAAAATTACTGTAGCAATTTTTTTGTGTATGAAATAATAGATACGGCCATTTACAAATCTTAGCTTGGCTTACACGTTTCTTTTAATTAAGCTTCTGCTAATGACGATTGCCCTCTTCCGTTTATCTTTAATAATAAAATAATCACAGCCTGATACAGTAATATAAAGAAGAGAACAGAGTTCCGTGTGTCACACATAGAATATTCAATGTATGAAGTTTTATTCGTAGTATTCTCTTTATGATCTATTATTTATAAGTTGGTATTACTAGACTAATAAATAAACAAATCGTATCGTCATAGTTGCTGATAACTTTGCTATTAAGTATTGTGGAAAGAAACAAGGCCCCAAACGGTATTTTATCAGGCGCCGCAATCTTCCCCTGTCGCAACGCTATCAATTATTTAGACTTATTTATATATACTATTGCACCTTTGTAGTTGATTTCTCGAGAGACTTTCCTATGTGAAAATCTTGTTTTTTCATAAAGATTTTTTTCATAATTTCTTTTCCTGTTGACTTCCTTTACTCAAATGGAGAAGCATATATACATAAGTAATGTGTTCGAATAAAGTTTCTTAGTGAAATCTATCAAACGTTTTTATGGCATAGCGGACAACGGAGAAATAACTCCTATATGATAAGATAACACCGCTGCCTATGGACAACCACGCCACGGTCCACGCATTGGTTGCGTTGCGTGGTTTCAGTATAGCTCTCCCACGTTTCGAAAGTCTATAAATAAAATTAATAAAATATATAGTTTTATTTCTTGATGACCAATTCCCTTACGCGAAGCTTGGGTTTAAGCCTAAGATAAATCCTTAAAAATATATGTATTAGAAAAATAATATACTGCAATTATGTACCTTATAAAACTACAACATCAAAAATAAATATGGCAAAGTGATTGTTTATATTGTATCTAAAATAAGCAATTGATGTTTATTGTCTTTAATGAAAAGCATATTACATCAACCTCACGTAGGACAAATAGGAAAAAACAGAGATGTTTATAAAAAATGCTCTACAGCTACCGTAATAATTACGTTGCTATTAGCTATTTGATGCGGTACGCGTGAGTAATAGACACAGTATGGCCTACAGAAAGTGCTACTATATACAGCTCATGTTTATATTTCATCCGAATCATCTTGAAGTTTGTCGTTCTAGAACTGAGCGTTTTTAAGGCGTTTTGTGCCGTTACCAC
>JAAAKR030323638.1:9167-25438 GCA_010014985.3 Delias pasithoe
GCTTTAAGAATAATTCTAATTTATTGTTGCTTGTTGACATCAGATGCATTCTAATTTCATAATTCTTCAACATTGACATTACCACAAATACTAGATAATGGGAGTGATAGAATCAATTTTTACACTTCATTCACACATTTTTTTTCAAGAAGGATATTATGTATCTGTGAGCTATATTATGAGATCGTTGAGTAATGAATATTTTCGTATCGTTGAAAACTAGTAAACAAATTAGCGTTTTCAGCAACAATGTACAAAACAATTGAAATACGTAAACTTCCCTCAGGCCTCTTGTGTAATTTAGTTAATATATTGGAAATCAACAATGATTGGAAAAAGTTTATGTCATATATTCCAAAAGATCTGAATACTTTATCATGTTCAAGATTTGAACCAAAATATAACAGCGAACACATAAAGTAAGTTGTATATTTTAATGACCTGCACAAATAGGCCAGCAGGTTATAGGATAGGGTCAGCAGTAAAGACGATCGTAATGTGATGGTAGTCCCAAATACTACTTGGTGTGGATGCCAAGCTCTAGCTGATGTTAGGGCATGGCCTCCAGTGTACGCAAAATAAATCTTTCACTTCTTTACATAAAATGGTGTTTCTTTTTTCTATAATTTGAAGTTTAATATTAACAAAGTTTACTTCTTAAACAATAAAATATCTTTCCATAACAGAATGATAGAAGAATATGCTAAGGAAAGTACTTTAAAGTGTACTGAGATTTTACTAGATGAATGGGGATCATCAGGCAGAGAGCGACCCACATTAAGTGATCTGAAAGCAATTATTGATAAAACTCAAGTTCTCTACAGAGCAGCTGATGAACTAGCTGACATTTTAAATGGTAGATGTACATTTTGAGTTCTGTTTATTATTTAATTTTTAAGTTATATTCTAAATTTAATTCTATTTCAGAATCTAAACCACAAAGACCTAGTGATGGTCCAGCTGCACCAATAACCACTGATATTACAGGAATATTAAATGACTCAAAAGTTATAATAGATAACACTAATATGCAAAGATTTTGTGGTCAGTCAACACAGCAGATGAAATCGGCAGATCCCTTGATTCAATTTTCAGTTTCAAACTCATCTAATATTGATAGTTATCATTCTATTGGAAATAAAACAACAGCAGAAATGAAATCAGTACCAGATTTCATAAAATTTTCTACAAATAATGTTAAAATATCTGATACAAACAACCACTCCCATAGATCAATAGACTTTTCGGGTAATATACCAGATTTTGATGCCATTAAACAGTCAGCTAATTTAAATTATACAAGTATATATCAACAATCATTTCCTAACATTGATATAGATAATACTATTCTGCAAGATACAAAATTAAAAGACTTTTCATATCAAGAATTACAAACAATTACAAACAACTTCTCTGAGACCATTATTGATGGTCCCGATGGTGTGAGAGCAGGTAAAATTGGTAGTGGAGGATTTGGAGAGGTCTTTGTTGGGAAACACCATTTTTATGGTGTACTTGCTGTTAAAAAATTTCACAATCATCTTGAAATTAAACATAAACCTGATACTGCTATGAAAGTATTTAATGCAGAAGTGAAGTCTCTTTCACACTTCAGACATATTAATATATTACCAATTTTGGGCTACTCTATAGATGGCCCTGTACCTTGTATTGTAAGTGAATATATAGAAGGAGGATCATTATCAGAGAGTATTGAAGCAAAGAAGTTAAATATTGAACTGAGAATGAATATTATATTAGGTACAGCAGAAGGATTAAAATATTTACATACAAATGAGACTTCATTACCAAGTACCCACAATCACACATTGGATTCTAACCACTCAGCAACCTATTTTGTACATGGTGATGTAAAGTCTGCAAATATATTGTTAACAAATGATAGTGTGCCTAAGGTAACTTTTTGCTGATGTAATTAACCTAGTCTTAAATTGCCATAAATTTGATAAATTCACCCATTAATATAATATTTTCATTGCAGTTGTGTGACTTTGGATTGGCTAAACAGTATGATAGTACAATAATGACGACCTCTCCAATGGGAACAAGGGCATATATGGCTCTTGAGGGATTGCAGGGTACAATTAGTCAAAAAATTGACATATACAGCTTTGGAATAGTCTTACTTGAAATTCTTACAGGATTAAAACCTATAGTTGTGTCAAATGGAGAACAGTTAAATATTAAAGACTATGTACAAGAAAATTTTAATGGTGATATTAAAAATTTATTGGATCCCATGGTAGAAAGTTGGACAGAAGCTAATGATATATATAAGTTAACACAGAAGTGCTTAGAAAGAAATCGGATAGATAGACCTACTATGAGTGAAGTATGTGAAATATTAAAGAAAATCCAGTACAGTTATAAATCAAAGCTGTGTTTTTAAAAAAAATTACATTCTTTATTTTATATAAGTTTTAACAGAAAATCTACTTTTAATATAAATTTAATGTAAGTCAAATATAATATCTCCTATTTTCTTTTGAAATACTTTACAATGAATATCTCCTTGAATTTTATCTATGTGACTAATAATCTTACTTTGTTCATCTTTTGTAGCTAAATATATTAGTGTTATTATAGTATTGTGAATTTTATTAGCAAAATGTTCTTTGTCACTCACATACAACACTTTAAATAATGCTGATAGAATTTTGTTATGTGATCCAAACTTCCACATTGGCCAACAATAAATTATCCATCTCTCTAAGCACTGAAAAGATTTAGATTAAAATGGTCTTTCAGATATCTGCTGTAAAAAAGCAACATGTCTCTTTTCTCAAAAATTTTAACTCCTGAAATTCAGGAGTCAAAATTCTTAATTTCAAATTGTATCAAGCAACCTAGGACAAATGTACTTGAGAATTACTTTACCTCAAGGAGTGGTTCTAATACAATTTCCATTATTGCATTGTTTATGCATATATCCAAGTTTTGATAAATGATATCTTTGAAAATATTTTTATTAGCACAATTGTATTTATGGTGTTGTATTAATATAGAAGTGAAATTAAACATAGCTGCTTTTTGATATAAATTCGTTTCTACAAACAGGATATCTAAACAAATTTTATAAAGTTCATCTAAAATTTCTTCCTGAAAAATAAAAAATTATGAATACATAACCAGTTTAAGATAGAATTGGAATATATTAATTTGGTTTGTTACCTTTCCAGAATCAGGCAACATATCAAGTAACATCAATAAATTTGAACAAGTTAGTTTTCTGATGTCATTTTCTTTTTCAGACAAATTTCTTTTAAGTGATCTATAGATTACTTCATAGTAATTTCCATTTTGGAAACCTGAAGATTCCTGTGAAAATAAAGCTTATTTTTTAACGAAATATTATTTTATAAACAGTATATAATATTAGGTATAAATATTAGTTTATAAACAGTATAAAATATTAGGAAGTATTTTATTAAGGACACAATTTTATTAAATTACCAGAGCTTGCAAAAAACTAGTACAGCATTGCAACCCTTTCTTTTTGTTAAAATTTTCATAATCTTCAATAAGAAATAGAGATAAGGGAAATACTTTAGACGGCTCTAAAGTTATATTATAGTCCTGAAAAATAACTAACTTTTTACAAAATTTTCTTGTTTTATATAATTAAATAAATATGTAAGAAATCAATTACTTTAACGTTTTGGCTTATGAAGTAATAAACTTCAATTTGTGCTGGATATTTTTTAAAATTGTCTAATGTCAATTTAGAATGCATTTCATCTAAAAATTTATTAAATATTCTTTGAGAATCAAAGACATCATTTTTTAATAAAATTGATTGTAGAGAAATTAAAGTAATTGCTTGAAATTGTGAATCTAACAGTTCTGAAACTCGCTCTGAGCTACAGTCATTCCATTGTCCGTCAGATTTTAGTTCGTAGTACAAATTTAACATAAGAGAAACCGCATCAGTATTATTTTGTAAATCAGTTTTTTTCAAAGCACGTAGAGATTCGATTACACTTTGAAAATTGGTCTCCAAATTTTTATTTCTGTCATCGATTTCTAAGTGTTCAGCACCTTCATAATACACCTTCGATAACTTAGGTATTCGGCAACGATTAATACTTTTTATTAAATTAGATAACATTTTTTAAGGTTTTCGCACTTAAAGACTGACTACCACGTGTTAAATATATATATAATAATAAAGCTGAATAAGGGCATGATAATAGTGCGTTCTTTATGAAATAGATTATTTTTCTTTTTCGTGGTCGGTAATTATTTTTTATTGATTATCTGATCAATATTTTCACTTCTACAATTGTTTTCCTATTTTTAATAAAAAAACTTATGAAATTAAACCGAAATCTCAAATTTGAGTTTGTGGCAGCTAACAGTACCGACTACCTGTGACAACAACTCTTCATTCAATGAAATCAATGTTTGGTGAACATCGATAATAATCGTTCAAACATATCGATATCAAAATCTATTAATAATACTTAAAGTCAGAATTGGCAGTCAAATCTATAAGTAATGTTGCCATGTTAGCTGGGTTAGCAGCACTAAAAAAGATAAATTCCAGGTTAAATTTAATGACTAATAAAAACGCTACTAAGAGATGCAATTGCTTAAAATAATAATTTTGAATTATATAAACTTCACAATTCTAACATAGGGTCCATAATCTAACGATGTATATAGTTATGTCATTTTGGTTTTCCGAACCAAATGGCAACTCGCGATGAGTGTCATGTTTATATATTACTAAATCTGACAATAAGCCTGCTTTCAAAATCTTCAGCAGAACATTATATAATTTTTGATCCCATCAATGTGATTGATCAACAATGTTGAAGTAAGTATACTAGATTATTCAATTTATACCATATTCACTATAATTTAAAAACATTAAAAATTTAATAGGTTTGGAATTAAATCTGCTATTTTGGGATCAGCTCTTTACTACACCGTCGATAGAGGAGTTTGGAAAGACAGTGCAACCACTGCAGAATTATACAAAGAATTAGAAGATGGTATCTCTCCATATGTAGGAGAACTAAAAAAACAAGTACCATATGAGGTAAATATAATTATTTGGAATGAAATCCTATAGACAATTGCAAATGATATATATTTTTTATTTTTAGCTCCCACCTTTACCAACAAATGACAAAATATCTTATTTATTTAAATATTACTGGAATACTGGAGTAAAAGCAACATTCAGATTTTTAGTAGCTTTACCAACACATACTTCTGATGCAACTGTCAAAACTTATGAGTTCATATCATCGTCCTTCAATCAAAATGAAGGACAAACCAAACAATGAACATGGTTGTGTAGTAATTATTTCAAGATTATAAATTGTCATTAATAAGGCTGTTCTTAATACCAAAACCTGTGAGTGAAATGATAATTGTAACACAGTATATGTAATACTGAACCATGGTAAATAAATAACAATTATAAAGACTGCCATCAATAATTGTGGCACTTAAGGTTTAATTTATAAATGTCACAGATTTTACAAATATAGTTAAGTTATTAATATATACCATTGACCTCTAAAAGTAACTGACTCATTATTTATAGAGCCAACATAATTGTCAGTTGATAGGCTGGAAAATTTGCCAAATTTAACTTCATCACAACATTTCCATATAGACTAATTTCACAATCATGCAATATAAGCATATTTTGTGCTAAATGCACAACTTGTTTCAAATATTTACAATAGCAGAGAAAGGAATGCAGGTTATAAAATAAAAAATTGTCAAGTCAAAAGAGTGTCTGTTCATCACAATATTACTAATTAAGAATTAAATCTCAGACATCTCTACCATTGAAATTAGTCCTATAAGTGAATGTATAAAAACTTGATTCCCAAAATTTTTATAACTATGAATACATTGAATTACTCAAAACAATTTCTTTTTGAACACATGAAAACATATGTGGAAAAAGTAATAAAAATGTGTTATTAACAAATTTGAACAGAAAGTAGTTGCTACAATTTAAGTAACAAAAGCAATTTATTGAAATTGAATTAGTATTCTGTTGCTAGGCAGATGTTTCAACTTCCATTGGTTCTTCTGTTCCTGCTTTCTTTTTCTTCTTTTTGTTAGATTTTGCAGAGGAGTTAAGAAGAGCCTGTGAAATAAAAATTAAGAGATACTTGATTTCTGCCTGCTATGTAAGTTATCAATCTTCATCAATATTGTATCTAAAAACTTAAAACATGAAAAACATATAAACTGAGTGCATATAAAATAGATAAACAAACTAAATATCTATATTATTTAAAATCAATTAGTAATATGATTTAAAAGAAATGTTGTAATAGTTCAAACTGAAATGTTATTATAGAACTGATCAGCTCAAAAATATTACAATCCTGTACCCTGAGCTTGTACCAAAACATTCTATGAAATAAAAATGCTTTGAAAGAAATCAGGAACTGTTAATAAAAATTATCTGCAATATAATATACTGTTAATATATTTATGAACCTCAAATAATCAGTTAGTCTGAATTTAATAAAAAAATATTTTTACTCTGATTTATAAGACTTCTTATTTTTCAAAGTTATAAGTCAACAAGTACAGATTTTCATTCATAGCACTTACATTTAATTTTGAATCCTTGATGGTATGCTCAGTTTGGCATTGAGCTTTATCAAAAGGTAGGCCAGTGATGCGGTGTGTGCCACTTGGAAGTAGTAAGACTGTGAACTTAAACTGTGCTACAAGCTCCCCAGGACGCTCATATAGAACCTAAAACATAATTTTAGATCTTCTATTTTTGGTCCTACTATTGTTTCATTAATTAATTAATTAATAGTGCACATCATCACAACATATAGACTGAAAACCAAATCTAATTATGGTTCTTACCTGGAATGGTTCAATAAGTTTATGGTTGACACACTCTAAAACTCCCAGTCTTGCACTTGTCTCCTTGTCAAAACTCCTCAGATTGAATGGCATAGATCCATGCTTATTGCGAACCTGTATTATTAAGTTTACTTTTAAAACTTTGTTACTTCTCTAAGATGTATGTGTTCAAAATGAATATTGTTTTAGAGGACCTGGGTTAGGTGGGTATAAAACCTTCCCAGTATTGAAATAAATATAAATGCACACAAGTAGTGTGTATATGTAGTAATGATCTATACCACCTTGTTCTGAAGCAAACTGGTTCAAACACATCACATTGTTGTATCCCAAAATTAGTACAATACTGTATTTAAAGCATTGTATAGAATTTTTTTGGGAAGAAAAAATAAATTGTTCCTAAATTATACCAACCTCTCTATAGAACATTCTTGATGCCTTGAGTTTAAGTTGATAAATCTCATCAGTTTTCTTATATATTGTACACCTTGTGTCTTGTTCACGACCCTATATAATAACAGTTTACCAATCAAAAAACTATTGATTATGAATTATACAAAATATCTTTATTCTATGGTTCAAAACAATCACACAAATGATCATTTTAGAAATAATTATACTTTTTTATAAAAATAGAGATTAATCTAATTTTGAAAAAATGCTTAATTACTCACAACACCCTCTCCAGTAGATATGAGAACATCCATAGCATAAACCTCATATGTCTCAAATGTTGCTTTTTCATGTTCCTTTTTCTGTGCTTCAATTGGGTTCTGGATAATACTCTTCTCACCATCAATCCTGAATTGCTTAAGTTGATGTGAGAGCATTCCTTCAATGGGTTTGCAACCATACTCTGCACTTATTTTTTGCACCACATCAGTTATAGCATAATTCTAAAAAATCAAAGAAAACTATAAGTCTTATAATGTATAAAATTAAATAAATGAATTCAAACTATAAATAATCTTGTAACAACTATTTCTATAACAAACCTCATTGCCAGGTCTTAATAATCTCAAGGCGGCTTCACTTGCATGATGAGCAGCAAGTAGAACATCAGCAGCACGGCCAGATACTTTCCCATCACCAACTACAACAGTGTGTGCCACTACAGCAATGAATCCATCTATATGGGCTCCCAGGTCACTGTGAAAACATATCAACTTATTAATTATTATTCATATTACAGATATGAATATTTTTACTGTTTTTTAAAAAATCATTTTAAATTAAATAAATAATCCAGAAGCACTGTAGTATTAACAACACAGCTAAATTCAGTCAATAAAACTTACATCTTTGCAAGATCTCCGAGCTTTAGGATATAGTCAGCTTCACTGGGAATAGGCGAAAAGTGACATATACAGTTGTTAACAGAAACACACGTCGAGAACGCTATACCCTTTTTAGAATCCTTTTCCTTCTTAAATACTTTAGAAGTTTCATCGAATAAAAGTTTATCACCAAATTCACATATTTCTCTGACGCTGGCATCAAGAACGCATTTTGCAATAACTTGCTCAAGGACACCTGTAAATAAAAAATTGTTTTAAGAATGAAGATGAAATGATTAGGAAGAAGCGGTAATGTCCGCATGGTACTGACACGCGTCCATCCTTCCCTATTTAATATAAAACAAAAAGTAAACTTCTTAACATACTTTAAGCAACGAATAAATGTATTTTGGTATAACTCACGGTTTACAATTTGTCCAGCTAATTTATACTTGGTGACAACCAAGTCTTCTGCAATGGTTTTCTCTACTTCTTTATCGTCAGCCATTTCTCAAATTTTAAGTTTGGTTATGTTTTAGATTAAATTACTGATGTCTCAACGATTGGTTCAAAAACGTCAACCACGTGACCAAACACGTAAAATAAATATGGCGTTTGGCGGGAAAGGAAATGACTGTAATTTTAATTTGAACGTTTACTCTTATGAAAACTACACATAATTAAACAATATTATAAATGTCATGTTTTAAATATATAATTAATACTCGATAAAAGTTCCAAATGGGCAGAATATATTTTTTGGCTCAAAGAAATTAGTAGCTCTGATTACTGGCTGAGCTAGCTAAAGCTATTATTCTTTTTGAGCCTATATTAAAAGAAATAAATTGGTATTATTTTAATTACAGAGCATAATACGACCGTGTGATGCACGATGCCGAATAGTTTTGATTCTTAATTGGAACGTGGATAAGTTTCAATAATTAATTTCAGCAATGTGCACTGTTTATGTTTTGCGCAATGTTTCACAAAAACAAAACAGTAATTTTCTTTATGATGTTCAGTCCACAGGGCTCTCACTTAATAAAAATAGTAATTTAACTTTTCAAAAATAAAGGAAGAATTCAAATTGATTCAACAGTACGGACTAAGATATTATATTGAATTTAAAATGTATTATGTTATTGATTTAGAGTGTAGTCCTGCTGGTGCAACTCCGGACCAGTGTATGGATTGTCTAACAAATTAGGTCAAATTCAAAAAATCCGAAGTCAAACTCTAATTTTATCCTACCAAATATTCAAATTTCATATCAGACGAATACGGAATGATAAATTCTTAGAAATTATCGAATTTAAGTATCGAATCAGAAAATATAAACATATTCAGCTAAATGGCCTGCTTTTGTTATTGGTATTATTAATTTAATTAATATTTCATTCTATTTCTTTACTTGTCTTATATTAACATAGAATCATTGAATCTGCCATCTTTGCCATCTCTCTCGCTCTTGCGGTCGGTACTCATGATGCGAAAGAAACGAAACATGTTACAGTTACTACTACAGGCTGTACCAACTCGCAAAACGCTTTTAGCAAAAATACTAGTTTCAATTGTACTCGTAGCTAGTTATCCAGTTACACATCGAGACACTAGTTACTGTAAGTAGTGACGCTAAAAAACCCTCACGCCTAGTTGTCACAAGCATGGTAGACCGTAGAATACAAGGAACTTTAAAACTGTATTTCCCAGATAGTTTATATTTTCGATGAATGTAATTTTGAAAGTTAAACAAATTAATTTATATCTATGATATAAAATTCAGCACGCTAGCTAACCGGGTCGTTTCTAAAGACTAGCCTATTAAAGAAACATTACATGTTTTAAATTACTTAATATAAATAAAATGAGCTTCACTTCTGGAGATTTGATTTGCTTACTTGATGAAAAGTTACAATATGGAAAGGATATAATAGAAAGATTAGAAACTATTAAAGAGATAGACGGTGTATCAAAGTTACAGAGAAAAATTTATCAAGAAATAGAGTTTTTAATCAGAGTAAGTTAACCCCATTATATATACTTATGTACATTACTTACAAATTATTGTGAAACAACTGATATTGGTAATTTCCTATTTGTATTATGTCTTAGTAGGTTGGAAAAGCCGGTAATGTTATTAAAAGGCTCTTATTAAATATTTTATAATGAACATTTTAATGTATGTGATGAATAACTTTTAATGATGTCCAATGTCAATTCCAGTTAAAAAAATCGAATAAAGTTAAAGTAGAACAATTATCATGTTCTAATTTGAGACACTTGGGTTCAATGGCAGATTGTGCTCTTCGACCAGGAGTGGTGTCCGTTTGTAAAATATTTCATATTAATGCTGAGAGCAAACTAGTTATAGATATCATAAGTGATGAAGGAAAAGTTTGGACTAAAGGTAAGAAAATTTTTAACTTAGTCTACCATTATAGGCATATAGATATTGTCTGAAAAGATTTTTAGTTGTCATGTATTTTAACCAAACACATTATACAATATAAATATGAGCAAGTAACAAAGATTATTAATATATAAGACAAAAAAAGAAAGAATATATTTACACTAATTCTCAACACACAAGTCAATATTACGATAACAGATATGCAAAGAATATGTTTTGAGGAAGTAAACGAGGAATCCCAGGAGGAGGAAATTATACATCCACAAATATTTAGACAGTATGTGATCCATGTTTCTGAAACTCACATATGGACTGATTCTAAGTCCTTAGTATGGCTAAAATTATTGCAGTGCATGCATGACCCAATCTGAGTCAGAAAATGATAGTTTTGTTAGCCTTGCAGAATTTTAAAAACCATAGAGAATTAGGAATATCTGGTTTAATGTCTGCATATTGTTTATCTTTTATTACCAAGATACCAAGGATTTTTCACAGTTGGCTTTGGAGAGTAGACATAAAATTTGACAATGTGTTTTGAGGTGTTCAAAGGAGCCTATCCTGACAGAATTATTATCTAGATACCCCACCATCTCATTTCCTGAGTGACCTGGGATTCAAGCGAGGACAATGTTGAAACCATGATTATGACATTCATAAAGGGATTCTTTAATTTATTGTTTTCCATTATATGTGGTACTTAGTAGTATATACAATACATGTCGCGTGCATTAGTAAATTATTTCAGTCCAGTAAAATATTTGAGACGAAGGTCAATACAATACAGAGGATGTATGGGTACCTATATTAATGATTTGGGTAAATATTGTTTTATTATATTTATTTCAGTAATAGCCCGTAACCCCAGGTCTCTATCTGCTCTAAGTGAAGGAAATGCATCATATGGGGCAAGATCGATCATAGACCAAGCAAAAGATTACATTAAATGTGCTCAGCTTTACCCCTGTATGTATAAGCCACCAAAGGTAATTGATTTATTTAGAATTTTATAGCAAACAAGCATTAAATAAGGTAAACTGAATCAATTTTATGATATAATCAGGTAAATTACTTGTGACGTCTACTCTAGTTTATTGTTACAGGTTATTTTTGAGTTTATAAGTGGCATTGAAAAAAATTTAGCTACTAAATTGAAATCTTTAGGCATCATTATAAATGGGGAAATTTTACCAAATTCATCTAATGTGGAATTTGATGAATACTCCGAATCGTCATCAGAAGATTCTTATGAAGACAGGTATACGGCTAAATAAATTTATCATTTTAAATACCTTTGAGGAATTTTTTTTAAATTTCACCAAAATAGTTACATGTATGTCAATTACATTAATACATATAGAAACTATAATATAAATTAATTCTATGATTGTTTCGTTTGGTTTAAGTTTCATCACTTATATTCAATGTACACAGTGATTTTAAATGATTCTACAGGTTTTAATAAAGTATAGTATTAATGAATAATAATATAGCTTAGATGTGACGATTTAAAAAATATTTAAATTTAAATATTTTAATAGTTGTTTAATAAGTATTCTTAATTTGGTAAACAAATTTTTTTAGTATTAGTGAAGAACCAGACATTTTCTTGAAAGATAAAGACATTGGTATTGATACACTCAATTTAGATGTCACAGCCATGATGGCATTTGTAAGCAATATGACAAATGGTTACTGCAAATATATGTTTAAGCAGGATGTGTTAACACAACAAGCAGCTTGGGATGCCGAGAGACCAGTAAAATGTATATTAGATAAACTGTTTGAAGGTATGTGAGTCAAGTCACACTTTTTGTCTAAATAAATTGAGTTCAGGATCCTTATGAAATGTTTAAAATTGTTTAAACCAATTTAAATATAACATACACCTTGTATCATTCCAAAATTGTAACATTGTAATGTTAAATTGGCCCATTGACGTCATTGAGTGAACAGAATTCATAGCTGTTTCTTTCAAATCTCTATCTCAATTTAAAGTGCATTCATAAAATTTTATTTGATGGTATAGCGGACAACGGAGCAGGTGGGTCTCCTATATGGTAAGAGAACACCGCCCCCCGTGGACAACCGCGCATTGGTTGTGTTGCCGTCTTTTTACGCCGCTTAAGAAGCATTTTAAAAGCCTCCGATATCCTCACTCACTCAGCGAAACACAGTAGGAGCACCATTTCAAGTACAACTACAATTTCACGCTGAGTATCCTGTGGACCCGTGGTTCTGCTTATGTTATTAATAGGCATTTGCTTCAGCACTGCTCTCCCACAGGTGTGACAGCATTAAGACAGTCGCCCTGCCACTGTCAAGCCCTTCCAGAGACCGAATAAATTAAATTTATAATTGTCCAGACCGGGATTCTAATCCGATACCTCTCGCGTCATGGTTGACGTTTGGAACTATTTAGCTACGAGTCTTTGTCATCTCAAAATTTATCAATAACTTGAATAATATTTTTATTTTGGTAAAAAGTTGGTTATAACAGCTGTAGATGGTGCTATTTTTGCAATCAATTAAATATTACAGGCAAAAAATTGGTGTGCTGTAGAACAGCTTGGGATAATTTTGATAAGATTGTACAGACATTAGGGGGACCTATGGAAACGCAGAGAGCAATGGAGTTAAAAGAGATGCTAACAATCTATGACGATGATTACGGTGGTTCGTTAATTCTTGTAAATAAAAATTTATTTTTGATAACCAATCACCTTCTTTTAAAGTGTACTAGAACATGATAAATTAAAGAAATATAACTTCGACAAAAAAAAAAAAATTTGGAATAACCTTAAGGCAAATGAACCTTATAAGTTTAACGCGCCCATATATTCTATTAGTGGAATTGTTACAAGCTTATTTAAAACATAAACTCCATAATTAAATCTATATTGATGAATCGACTAAAAAAACAATTGGTGATTGTAATGCACAAACTGTAATCTTTATGTATTTTGATGTTACGGATTAGATAATGCCGATGACTATTTTCGAAAACATAATCTCACACAACTTCGTTGCATGTGCAGTTAATTTTATAATTTTCAGAAAATACCATAAAGTTCCTTTTTTATAATTACCTGCTATATTTTCCAAAAGTTTTTTATTAAATACAATAAAATTTGCTATTCAATAAAGCTAAAGAAGTTGGTAAAAAAAATGTTTCAGTGTAATAGTTTATTTCTAGGTGCTGATGATTATCCTAGACACAATTTGAAAGTAAGAGGCAATGTACGACTAAGATCAAAAATAGTATTCAACTTCGGACATCGAATGAAAGCGCTCACAGTTTCAGCAAATGTAGGATTCATTCGAGCTGCCAAGCAACAGGTGCGTTTAATATTAGGAATCGCAAGAATAAACATAAATTCATAATGGCAAGACATAGAAATTAAAGAAAATGGTTTAACTAAATTATGATTATAATCCAACAAAAATAAATACAGGAAGTACTCCTAAATTCAGTAAATATAAATTATGTAATAGGCTCTGTTCATGGCATCACATGAGAAGGACTTATGCTACATATATGTGAATTTTTATATTTTTTCAAAATAATTGTTGTTCCAGGGCGTAAATTATGCTGCGTTTATTCATGAATCAAGAGCTTTAACTGAAGGTAAAGAGAGCAGTGCTACAAAAATATAATATTTTTATCTATCCATATTATATTAGAAATCTCGATTCTGTGATTTAGACGTGTAAAATTACTTGTACAGGTATTTGTGTAAACTCTGTTACAACATCTATTGTTATGTTCTAATTAAAATATTTTGCGTATAATTTTTTTATCATTTCAATCATAATGTATGAAGCAAAACAACCTTCTATTTCTATCTTGCCAAGTGTTCATAATTCAGTTTTATTTGCTTCTTCTATAATCAGATCGAGCTTCATGCGCTGCAGTATTTATATTAACATATACTTTTAAATCCTTAAAAGCTGACAGAGTCCGTAAAAATTTCGGGAAGGTTAGATTTAATATTTTGTAATTGCTTTAGCTTTTGCTGCGCCGCAACTTTACGCCAAAGAACGGGGCATTCGGTATTTTCACACTTCAACATCTGACCATGTCCACAACACGAAGCGCAAACCTGTAATTAAATTTAATTCTACAGAAGAATAAAAAATAACAATATTTTATTTCACATTTTTCAATAGAATAGGATTATGTAGCGATAATAACATTATTATGATCTATCTTAGATTTACCTTTTAGATACTACCTTTATAAAATACAAAAGAAATTAGATACAGAATTGTGAATTAATGACTATCAAAAGTTATATAATTATTAACATCAATGAATTTGATACAATTGGCATATTCCGGCGTAACCACTGCTAGTCTTACTTGAAACGAGGAATTTAGCCGATACTCGGCGCGCATAAGCCTAGTGGTCAAAACAGCGACGGCCAAGCGTGTGTCGGCCGAGCACCGTACACACAGAGCCCGAGAGCCGCGCGCGCCGCAAACCGCGCACCGGCCTCGTTCCAGGTACCGAGCGATGCCATCTGACACGCTCGTGCTTCTCTCGAAGTGTATGGAGCGAGTGTACCCCACTTCACTCCACCTATCGACAACATATTAAGTAAGATTGACATTCAGATCTATATTGCCTATCTAGATACTCAATTTCAAATATAACTTACCATTTAAAAACGTCCACCCCAAGGAGAGACAAACAGCGATGTAACGGAGGTAACAGCGATCGAAGCACGTAATACGGCACGTGTGGCACGAGGCTCGTGTCACGTAATAACTCTTGCGGTGACCTCGCGAGCTTTACCAGCGGCACGCCCGGTGCGCCAGCGCACACTTGCCACGTCACGCGCTCGCTCGTGCGCGGTGCTGACCGCCGGTCTCGGGCTAATAGACGTCTGAGAAAAATCATGTATCTTGAATGCGGTGTGTCACTTTAAAATGACAAACAGAACAGTAAAATTTGTTGTTATCTTAATGTGGTATTATAAAATATATTAATTACTTAGTGTTTTATAAAACTCCGAAGATAAAAAACAAATTACTTGGCAATCTCATTAGGGGGTGCCGCAGCAGTCGGTCTGTATCCATTGGCGCCGTGATACTCTCGAGTAAAGAACAGGTCGTGAGGTGGCAAAGTGCCTTCTGCCAATCGGGACAGTACGTCACATACGTGCTGCTTTACTCGGGATAGGTCACCCGACTCGAATAACTCGCATAGAGATCGCTGAAGTAGCTAGAATAAAGAATTTTATTTAATCCAAGTGAAACAAAGTATAAAAAGAACATTAGAACTATAAGAATCTTGCGTCCGAACGATCCTTTAAGCTACCTTGAATATTATACCAGTCGGAGTTCGCTCGCCGCTTAACGTAATCATAAGCGATGAATGCGGGACCTGATCATTTAGCAGTAGGTTAATACCCCTTTTTTATACCACTGTATTATAAATAAGTACTATTAAAAGCAAAAGTAATAATAAAAAGAACACTATTTTAATAAAGAAATAAAAACCTAGTAAAATAAATAGCCGTTCCACAAGTATATTAGCCTATATTATATATCATCATGTCAGCCGTAAGAGATCCACTGCTGGACATAGGCCTCCCCTTTGGACCTCCTTGCATACCGGTCCGGAGCGGCCTGCATCCAGGGTCTTCCGGCGACCTTACAAGCCTTTACTGTAAAGCGCCGGCTTAGAATTGCGCTTCCCCATA
>JAAAKR030323638.1:28993-40247 GCA_010014985.3 Delias pasithoe
AATAAATAATAAAATAAAATTAAAATAATAATAAACGATAAAATCATTCTGAAATTACGTACCTCAACTACTGACGTAATAGTGTTATTTTTTTGGGTCTCGGCCTCAGTGCTAGCAAAACAAAGAAATGATCCATTACTTTGGAATGATACTTGGAACGTTTTTGACAATTCTTGTTCATTCTGAAATTAAGAGTTTTAATCTTTACATTGAAAATAAACTAATAAAAAGCTCATGTAGAGATAGCTGCCCGTATTATACCTTATCTTCTAAGCTTATACTTAAATTTATATCATTTTCACATAATCCAATAGCTTGCGATGTGTCCATTTCATCTAAGTTTTTATTAATTTCACTTTCTATATTCTTTATATTTGAAACAGATGTGTCCTTATTCTGATACCATCTTAATACTTGTTTTGTGGTTGGAGGGTTTCTTATAGCCTTTAATATACATAGTTTATTACTAGATAATATTTTTTTTAAATTTTCGGGCTTATAGTTATCTTCGCACATATCATTTCGCTGTAAAAATAGTAATTGTCGCCATTCCTCGATACTTGTGCATCCTAAAACTATCTCAAATGCTTTTTGATCTTGTGCTAATTTACTAAGAGTTTTTATAATTTTATCGCCAATCTCAACTTTATCTCCTACATCTTTATAGTTTGAGAAATAAGGTTGACGATTACTATTTTTCGGTATCAGATATTTTTCAAGCGTTTCAAGTATACGTTCTTTGTTGGGTGGGCGAATTTTTGGAGTAAGAACTATATCGTCATTTTTTATATCTATAATTTCATTTTCTATAAAATGACCGCTAGATATATCAAAAAGTTTAGATTGGTCATAAAAACTTTCGATTTCATTCCTTTTTTCTGGTGACGATGATTCGTAACTATCATTTGACGACTGAATCAAAAAATCTTCATTTGCTTTTGTGATGTTTGACGGACCAGGAATGGGTTCCATATTATTTTTAATATCGTAACGAGATGCGGCATCCATCTTGGTAACAAGGTTAATGATTGAGTCATTATCTATTTGATATAGTTCATTAAACGATTTTTGGCTTAAACTTTTTTTTGTTTTTCTTTTAAAGTGTTTATAGGATACGCTATCGATTGTTTCCCTTGACTCGTTAATTACATCAATTTCATTGGAATCAATTACTACTTCTTTATTCTCCTCTTCATTGGATTTCATTTTGCTCTTAGGCCTGGAGAGTCCTACTTTCAATGGTATGTTTTTTCTTTTCCTCACTTTTTTAACATCTGAAAAGTTAATTTAGCTTGTATGGTGTATAAAAATGTGTATGTTATTATAAATGGCAAGGACTAGTTGAATGAATGATTATTATCTTAAAGAATTTAACTTCTTGGAGATAATTATAGCATAAGCTGCTTACATAAGAATAAAATAACTTACGATCGTCATCACAAGTACCATCCAATTGAGGAATATTTGCACCATCCCAAAATGAATCATGCCAAGATAAATTTTCTTCTACTTCTTCAGAACTTAAAATATTATTTTAATCATTAAAATGTATTTATATTTAAAAATACAATTAAAAAACTAGCATTGATTACCTTTTGAGACCTACCATTTACTTTCCAACACAATAGTATCATCATGGAAAACCCGAGAATACTCAGCATCATCTATATCTTCATCAATTTTACCATCGTACGGTGTCGCTATTATACTGTCATCATCAATTGTAACTTTATCGTCCAACTCTTGTAAAACATCTATCAAATCTAAATCTTCAGTATCCACTGAGAAATTATAAATTCAGTTAATTTTGAATATAATTGAACATTCTTATAAATATTGTCTATATGATCAGTTAGGTTAGCTGAAGTAATTCAATTAAACAACTTTACAAATTAATTTCTACAGAGAATATTGTTCTTCAACAGAAAATTAAGACTTATTTTAGTAATATTCTTATTATACATACTCACATGCAACTTGGCTGTAATGAACCGAAATACTACTATTTAAGGCAATGTTTTCATCAACAATTGTATCATTAGTATCCATTGTTATACTTTTCCTACTTAAACTTTCCTGTAAATGAGCACTTATATCTGTTGCATTGAAAAATTGGGAGCCATCAAGAGTTTCTGCTGGATAATGAACTTTTTCTTTTTCCATTTCTTCTATATGTATGTCCAAAAAGGCAGAATTAGCAAGAAACATTTTCTTATATTTGTGATGAGTTTCTGATCCTTTATTTAAACGATTTTGGGATAGAGTCTTAGACAATATAGATGCATTTAGTTGTTTCCGCCGCATCTTTTCTTGGTGCCAGACTTCCTCTAAGCCAGGATTTTCAATGCCATCCATTTTACCAACACGTAATCTATTAATAATATGAGATGCGATGCAATCTGCTTCATAATAGCATGTACTTTCTGGTTTAATAAAACTTTCTTCAGGAGTCTCAAATAGCACATCACTCCTTTGTGGAGCTGTTGATTTTCGAAATCTTACCTTTTGCAATTCAATATTGCTCATGCCAAACAAGTTAAAATCAATAAAAAATTGCAAGGTATAGTTAAGGTGAGATTCGTGAGGCTGCAAGATTTGTCCCAATATGGCTCCATTACTGCAAAGTTCAATAGCTTGTTTGATCAAGCCAGGATTGTACAGAAATATTTTTAGAAAAAGATGTTCATTATTATGATATCCATAAAATGGCCTAAAATAAAAATAATAATGAAAAAGAAATGACATATAATTTGTGCATAATAAAAAAAAACTGAAACATCAAGAACGCCAATTTTTAGTAAGTGAAATATGGAGAGTGTAAAAAATCTGTTTCCACAAATGAATAGAATTTCTCAAATACTTCCTTAAATTAACACAGATGTTAACATACCTCTAATTTTTCTGAATAATTAAGGCTATAAGATTATGAAACTATTTACTCACAATCCTTTAACTAATGATATTTTATAGACATGCTGGTTTGCTGAACTAGCTTGTTTCAAAGCTATATTTAATGCTTTATCAAGACTGACTGCTATCTGAAAAACCAGTGATAAAGGTAGAATATAAAAAAAATAATTTTTCCACACCCATACAAGGATCTTCTATGCCTTGTTATTTAGATATTATATATATTATTTATTTATATATATATTATATTATATATTTTAGTATTTATTATATTTTTATTATATTATATTAGGCAGATTTCTACAACATAATTAAAACTTAATTTATTAAAGTCATGTCTCACTTGATATAAAAATTGTGGTTCTGGATTTGAGATTGGACATGGTATGTAAAAATAAGGAAATACCCCATGTACATGAAGACATGCTTTTCTACCATCTGAAGCTGATCCAAATATTCTTAACACTGGGACCTGTAATTAAATAAAAAAATGGCTAAACAAAACATTAACTGGTATCTATTTAATTTGTGCATCATATTACCGTATTATTAACTAAATATTATACTTAATTATTTTTTATAAGAAAAGTAAGGTTTGAACTGCAACAACAATTTTGGTATAAAAACTTAATAAAAATTAAACTTAGTTATACTGTATAATTAATATATTTATATTAAATGCAACACATATACCTGTTTAATATCACTGCCTCTAAACTCAGAATATATGACATCTAAGGCCTGTGCTGGCCTTGTTAGGTATGAATCACAAACAACTATTTTAATGGAAAATTCTGGTTTTAAATTAGGACTCTCTGAAATAATATATTGTAGTTTTGTTGTAATATATATACCATTTGAGAAGGCTAAACATATGATACAACCTACATATATTTATAGTTACTATTAGCATTAAATCTGTTACTATTACATTACAGTGATGTTATGTACTATTTATGTTTACCTGTTTCATTAATAATATCTGTATCTAAATATGTGTTTTCCGACATACTTTGTAAATGTTTTATTTCAACTTAGAAAAAAAATATATTCAAAATTGTTCATTATGTACGTTATTTTCATTGATTTATACTTAATTATTAAAAGTACTTTATGTTGGAAGGCTAAATATATATTATATTATTATTTTAAATACTAGATCCCGTTTTAACATATATTTTCCTTTTTAGTATTTACTATTTACATTTACTTTAAGGTACATATTACCTTAGACATTGAAAAATGACAATTAACATTTTCCTATAATCTGCGTCAAGGTCTTACATTGGTTACAGAACTAGTATTTTTATATATTAATAAGTAGAAACTGTGATTCTCTTATTAATATAGGCCAACTTTGATATATAACCTAAATAATGTCTATCAGTAACGAACCTGTTCGATTATAGTTATCATTTGACTCGGAATGAACAGCCGCTTTTGCCATTCTGGACAATTACTATGTGTAATTATACTAATATACACCTGCACAGATATAAAAGTGTTGTTATCGAAATTCTCAATTACCTAAATTTTAACGTCACTGTCAAAAGTATGTGCATTTTTTCACGTTTTGAATAGTTCAATCAGACAATTTTTAAATTTCATTCATTTTTCAATAATTTTCGTGAGTTGTGGTCAAAGATATCTAAATCGTATCGTGTTTGTTTATATAAACGTTACAGCGCAATAATTTTATTTATAAGCTAGATTAAAATAAAACAAACTAAATGTTCTACTAAAATGAAAATATGAAGTTTATTTACATTAGTTTTTGAAAATAAAAAAAAAGATTGAGAGCAAGATGAAGCTAGCTTCGAAAACACACATCATTAATAAATAAATAACAAACACGGTTTGTGGTAATGGATGATGAGGAGGCTGACTTGCGTGAACAAATATTCCACAACAATGTTCGAGAGCAGATTGTATGCTTTTTTATTATTCTATAAGTGTATTCATAAGTTATTATAAATTCTTAACAGAAATTCTATTGTTCTAGATATTCCTTCTCTTGTTTATATTGTTGTACCTTTTATCGTTTGTCTTAATCGAGAAATTTCGGCGACGAGACAGTGACGACTACTTCACAGCTGATGAAGATGAAGTAAAGGTTTATAGAATCAGCGTGTGGCTATGTACATTTGCTGTTGCCGTTTCATTGGGATCAGCACTTCTGCTACCAGTCTCAATAGTCAGCAATGAAGTGCTCCTATTGTATCCAAACTCTTACTATGTGAAATGGCTAAATAGCTCACTTATACAGGGTAACAATTTAATTTTATTTAACATATTTAGTATTGTTTAAAAATCCATATTCTATAATTTAAATGCATATTGTCATTGATGTATTAAAAAATTATGTTTTAGGTTTGTGGAACCATGTGTTTCTTTTTTCTAATTTGTCATTATTTGTATTTCTGCCTTTCGCCTACTTATTTTCGGAATCAACTGGATTTCCTGGATGTCGAGGTCTCAAGGGCAGAGTGTATGAAACATTTATAGTTCTATTCTTGCTTGGAATTGCTATGCTCGGACTGGCTTATGTTATCTCCGCTTGGCTTAAAGGAGATAGGTCTGGGATAGATGCCTTACTCAGTAAGTATAATTTTTTTGATAATTAAAATCAGTTTGTATTTGTTTTTTAAAGGAAATGGTCAATAGTTTATTTTACAATGATTACTATAATTAATTGTAATTAAACTTTTTAACTATAATTAATCATAGTTATAGTAATTTTTACTTTAAATTTTCATACTATTTATTTGAATTTCATTGCATGTAAACTAGATTGAGCTATCTAGTAATATTTGGTTTATAGAGTGATGTAAGTCATTAACAGAGAGGTAAAGTCTATTGTCTTGACTTAATTTTTCTATAGGTTTCAAGTTTAAGATGACTTGGTTTTTATACAATGTCTTTATAAATTATATTTTTGTATGTTGTCGACAGATTTGTGGACATACCTTCCCTTCTTATATTCCTGTGTATCATTTGTTGGTGTATTAATGTTGTTAGGTGAGTTTTATAAATATATATATGGTATATGTTGATAACAAATAATATACTTCCTGAGGATGATTTTCATCAATGGAAAAACAGTCCTTTAAAATTGTAGCTAAGGGCCCAATCACTGATCAACCAGCTTAAAAACACATTAAATTACATTATAATAGGAAATAAATGTGTTTTTTATAGTTTAGATAAAAATAATGTTTGGTGGTAGTTTAACAACCTAAAAAAGGCTAACTTAAAACAAGTCTTAATTAAATATTTTTTTTTATCTACACTATTTAAGATAAATTTAAATGTAGAGATGAATTACTCAAAGGCAATATTCATAACATATAATTTTGGTTATCACTTATCAGTAATATATTATTGGCTGTATGTGACTGGGCTTTCTAGAGCAATTTGTGTGTATCAGTACAAATGTGATGTGATTGATAAATTGATAACTATAATGACAAACTTACGTTTCTCCATGTACAATTAATACAGTTTTTTTGGCCATTTATCTTATCTAATCTTTTAGTAATAATGGATACATGGGATATGTATATATCTGTAAAGTGTATATTAATTGACATGTGCCATGTTACTACCTTCTTTAATATACTGATTACAATTTCAAGGTTTTTATTAAAATAATTGTCCATTCATGAGAGAAATTCATAGCTCAAACTCAAGGTATAAAAGACCTTGATTTTAAAAATTATATGATTCTTTATTCTTCTTCCCCTAATTCTATTACACCCTCTTGTTTGTTGAGAAAATATTTTATGAGATCGTCATGTTGGGGGAATATTTCATACAGTTCCTTTTTACATTCTTCCAATTTATTCAATTGTTCTAGTTCTTTGTGTGCTTTTGCTTTGTACAGCCGTGCTTTAAAGCTATTTTCATTGAGCCGCAGAGCCCATTCACAATCGCTGAAAACCTAAAAAATAGTAAGACAAGAAGACTAAAACTAATAAACGTTCCTAAAATCATGCAATGTCGTACTGGCCTGTCTCGCTTTTGTAGTAGCAAATACACGACAGCGAGACTGACAGAATATTTACGAGTAAGACATTGTTTCAAAGTAAAGCAATTTTTATGTTACTCAAAAAAATTTTCACGATATTTTTCACGCCTTTCTCAAATTCGATTCGGTATGCTTTACAGTGTATGTTAGAATAAAATAGGATTTGACTTATTTATCTTTCCAATGGTTGTAATACCATTCGAATTAATTAATTGACCGAAAGTGTTAGCAGGCAATAGCTATCGACAGCATGACGCCGTTATGTCGCGCTTATTCTCTTTTATGTCACGCATTAGGCGCTCCCTGAACCGCCAAGACCGAGTCATTCTAGTCCTAGTCCTGGGGAGGGCTTACCTTTTGGAAGTTTCCGAGTTTAATGTTTGTCAATGCTCTGTCGCAGTAAAACATCGGGTTGTCTTTGACCTGCTCTATCGCTCTGTTATAGCAACAAAGAGCCCTGTCATATTCTTGGCGACGGAAAGCCTTAATTGCTTGCGTCTTTAGTGTATCAGCTTTTTCGTGACGAATTTTACGGTCCAACGCTCGCTGTTCTGCATCTTTACTCACTTCGGCCATCCATGCATCCTTATCGATTTCACCCTGCAATTCCGGGATTTTATAGAATTAGTTCTGTAATATTTTTTATTGAGATATAAACCCAGGAACTAAGTTCATTTAATACTAAAAGCACCTTTATTATATCGCGTTTATATATTATATCACCTTTATTATATTACGTATCTTCAGCAAAAGAATTAAATAACAATACCTAACTTTACCATTTCTTTGGTACCATTATTTCTTAGTTGTCATAACGGTACTGCGTGGTTGCGTTAATATTGTCATAAGGTTAAACAAGTCTGTAAAAACTTTCTTTGGGTGTTCTCGAATAGAAATGATAGATATTTATAACGGTACACGAGCCAAATTGCTTTCGCCGTTCGTGCTATTTACGTTCAATCATTATTACTTAACAATTGTGCTATTTATAATGTAGTGACCCCTCTTATTGTACGTAATTGCTCTTGGGACAACGATATAATAATTTTTAATATATCAGCCAAAATAGTATACATCTTTTATATCTTAAACCGAGAAATATTGTAAAATAAAAATTATTTGTAGGAAAAAATTATACCGACCTCAAGATGTTATTTTTAATTTTTTTTATCATTTATATTAAGTTTAATACCCCTACCTTAATACTATTTATCTTAATTTCATAATTTGTATTTATTATTTTATTTAAAACAGCTGCATCTTCAAAAGCGTACTACAATTTGCTAAGCTTTTAATAAGCTTTGAAATTTTGTTGGCTCTCAGCGTTCAGGACTAATATATTTATAACTATCGGAATAGATAGTCGAAAAAGCTAAACGTTGAATAATTCACAAGATACCGTTTCTTTTTTCTCGAGTGACTGGAAAGCTTTTTGGTTAATCACAGTTCTATCGTGTTTTACAGTCATCTTTACGTCGTTTGTATCGATGTCTTTTCCTTCAAGATACCGGTCAGCCATGATCTTAGCAGCATCGGCTTTCTCCTTATCACCACTAGCCAGATCCCTCACCAGACCAGACACTTCTCCTATTCTCTTCATGAAGTTCGTCCATTCTTCATTGAGTTCGATAGTTTTCTCGTCTTTAAGAGCGGGATTCGAAAGAATACTTCGCCTCATAATTAATTAACGTAAATTATATAAATGCGTATGTTTTTGGCTTCTATATAAATGTCTGTCGTATAAATCAGTCGCTTTCGTATCGATATCGCGTACATAGTTACCGTTGCCAAGACTATTAACGTTTGACAAATAAGGTTTTAATCAAAATGTATTCTCCGGTAGATAGACAATAATTACATATGGTTTTATTTATGAAGTCTAAATTACGTAAATATGTATCTGAGCATCACTAAAAAAATTTGAGGAAATATTATTTATATTTTTGAGAGCCTCGCGGCTAAGTAGTTTAATAAGTCTAGCATGAACCGATATATATCAGGTTTGAGTCTCGTACCGGACAATTATAATTTAATTTATAATTTATTCGGTCTCTGGAAGCGCTTGACAGTGGCCGGGCGAGTGTCATCTTAATACCGTCGAACCCATAAGAGAGCCATGCTGAAGCATATGCTAACGCACTAGGCTGGCTCGTTCGATGTGATACCATGGGTTCACAGAATACTCAGCTTGAAATGATAGTTGGACTTGAGACGGTACTTCTACTGTGTTTCGTTGAGTGAGTGAGGATATCGGAGGCCCTTAAAAATGCCGCTTAAGCAACGTAAAAAGCCGGAAACACAACCAAAGCGTCGACTGAGGTTCAGTTCTCCATAGGCGGTGGTGTTCTCTTGCCATATAGCACACCCACCTGCTTCGTTGTCCGCTATACCATAAAAAATATATTTATTCTTTTATTGAATACATGTCAACAGATTACCTACTGTTGCACTAATTTGTAATAAAAAAAATAAGTTTTACAATATTAATAGGTAATAACCTAACATAAACAATTAATTTCGAGGAACATTTAAGTTCTGGTAGCAAATAGGACTTTATCTACTTTTTCACCACTATCCCTTTATAGTTTATACTAATTTAGTCTTAATTATCTGAAGATGAAGACGCAATCTACTGCTATTTATTAAAACGTTAGTTATATAATACATTAAATTATATTTGTTGTTAGTGAAAATGTTTTGTAATTATGCGACGATTGTTTAAAACAATTGTGAGAGCGAACGCTCCAAGATAGTCATACACTAGGCACAATAGGCACCGGAGAAACTGAAAACAACAAATACGTAACCTGTAAAGTAGTATAAATTGTAAAGAAACAAGTATATTCTATATAATGGAAGATTCAGCCAATACCATTTCTGCTCTAAATGAAGATCTACTCGTATGGTGCAAAGCGAAGCAAAAACTCAGTTACTCATGTCCTTCTGTTTATATTTATTTTGTTATTTGCAAATCTGCACCATACCTATTGCTCTTTTATTCGGTTTTCGGGTAGTTTAATTATTATTTTTAATCTATTTCTAGTATTTACGCCTCTGGGATTTGTGAGGTTGTTCGGCGTGGTGGGTGCAGTGCTGGTGAAACCGCAGTTTCTGAGAGACCTTAATGATGAATACTACGTCTATTCTTTCGAAGAGGACACCATACGGAGGAGAATTAATAACACTATTGTCACAGGTACGTATCTTGTTTTAAATAATATAATTCGGACTTTTAGGTCCGGTATGATGCTGGCCAGTTGGTATCTTCCAGCGCGTGAGGTCAAGAAATGATTTCCATTCCCAACGGGTCGGATATGACGCTGTAATATATTGTAATTTGCAATCTTTTTACCTATAGCTTTGCATACTCTAAGAATAAATAGTTGTTGCCAAAGGAAACATTACATCATTCCAGATTAAATTTCGTGACATTTTTCTTTTGTTATGTTAATGTGATTTACATACATATCGATAAAAATTATTGAACCGTTGAACTTTTCACTGTGGTGTTTAGTCGATGACCCGACAATTCTTACACCGATCTAAGTGCACATTTTGTATTAAGATGTCAAGAAAAAGCGGACGACACGACTGGTTAAAATTTAAATGTAGTTTTTGTGTATTTTACGTATGTCTCGTGATTACGTGTTGTAGTTTTTGTTACTCGTGTATACTTTTGTGTCGTTTCCTGTATAGAAAATTTATTTGTAAATCGATAATATGAGTTTCATACAATTCTGTATACTGTAAAAACAGAGCTCACGTATGATCCCCGAATAGAACTACATTTAATGTATTAAAACTGACGTGGACAAATGAATGTGTTACAAGTAATATTATATAGAACGTAAATATTTACAAATTACGTGTCGCATACAGTAATTTTGTACAGCTATTTCGTCAATAATCACGTACCTATCTATGAAATATAAACTGCCTCCAAGGTGACATGTAGTACATATAGTTTACGTAAAGTTATGCTCTGTTAGAGGTTCGTTTTGTGGTATTCGAAAAATTCATGCTTATCACCTTCGTATACGATATTAAATTGTCTATGATATGTGCGACCTTGGTTATTTTGAACTAATCATTTAAAACGTTTCTATGGGTTCTAATCTTCAATCTAATTGATACCTAAATACTAATTGGTGACTTCCGTACATGATTCGTTTGACCTCCATACGATTCGACCTTTATATTTTTCGATCTATCCTTGTGGTATCTATTTAAAAATATATTGTACCTAAAGTATAATATATTATTACATAACATTTTATTGAAAGTTTTATTTAAAAAAGTATTATTGTTAAATTTTGA
>JAAAKR030324126.1:2953-16154 GCA_010014985.3 Delias pasithoe
CAAAATATTTATTAATATTTCATATTACCATAATGCGTGGAGTATACTTAGAGAATTGTAAATATCTAAAACACGTGGGATGTTATAGTTAGTTTGAACCTAACTGCAAGAATATTGCAATGGCTCGAATACTTTAATAGATCCAGTCATCGGCATTGGCAATGAGAACATACATGCACGCAATGTTTCGAAAATTCCGTTCTGTCGTCGAAGATGACTTTCAATGAATTGTAACCAAGCGATGTTCGTTTACGTTACGTGAAAGCAACGTAAGACTAATGATGCGTTTTCTTGCCAATCTAATCATACACTTTGTTCCTATTTGATTAATCGCCGTGCTTTAGACTGATGTAAATAATATCATCTGTAAGTTTGTAAAAACTAAAATTAGTCATGCTTATACATATTACATTTGTAATTATATGGAGTAGTAATATATGGAGCAAAAGAAATTATTGTGTCATACGATAAATGATAGTTGTAATATAACACGACATAATGACGACAGACAATAATACGTGTACGAACTAAACGCGGAAACGGAAAAACTACATACAATTTAGTACAAATCTAGCAATAACTACTTTAGAGAGATGTCCACCAATAAATCTTATTTTATAAAAGCTATGGAATGCTAATCTACCATGACAAACCAGGCTTTAATTATGATTGACAAGGGTATTTGTTCACAAATAAAGGTGTAGCTACGTGTTCTCAAAAATAAATGATTTATACATTTTATATCATATACATACATGAATAGAAACGATGACAATATTATGGGAGTTCGCAATAAAAAAATGTGTAATAAAATAAAATAAAATAAAAAAGTGACGTTCTGAAAAACAACTGCAGTGGACATATAAGTTAAAAGAGTATTCTAAATGGAAGCTTATATTATTAACTATTACCTTTCGGCTAAGAAGACAATGCCGTAAAAGAATATCTTTAATGTTGATGATATCGGATTGTAACGCGAGAAGTGTACATTGTGGGAGCAAACGAACACTGCTATTTCACTGTATTTAATATGGTACATTGCAGAATTAAAGTAAATACAATTCATATGCATATTGGTTCAATCATTTCTTATATAATTAATAACGCAAACCGATAAGTTACGTATGTAAAGAAAATATATATGTAGCATTTGTTGAACTTAATAGAGTAAGTTGATAAAACTTATTATTAGTTCTTTTATATCACATGCTCTGGTAATCCTAATCTATAACAGTGAAATAATTAATCAAGTGCATAAAATTGTCTGTGAATGAATATATGACCCAATATGCTTACTAATAAATAAATATCCTCAAAGTATGCAATGAATTTAAGTTTAACTAAAGTTATATTTACTAAATAAATAAATCAATGAGGGTAACTAGCTTAAACCAGTTAGAAAATATCTTTAATCGTTTTGTTGTTGAAATATAGAAACAAACTATACGATGTTCACGAAATGATATCATTTCGGCGTATAAAACAGAGCCTGTAGTAAAATTTTTAATATCAAATGCATCAGTTGTATAGTCCCGAATACATTCGTAACTCCATTCCCTTAGCTAATTATTACATAAGAAAATTTAATTAGCCTTTGTTTTAATAAATTACCGAGGCATGTTATCTACTAAAACAATTAGCATCTTGAGCAAGTTAGAGATATATTCATCATCAAACCTGAGAAATTGTAAATTATGTGAATTTGTGTTATGCGACAGACTATATAGCGATTTCAAAATAATTCGGTTAAGTAATGTCTGTTAGCAAAAATTTCAAGAGCAAACTTGATGTATTTAAGAAATAATTTTATAAATCTATAAATTTTGCATATAGTCCTAAAAAAATAATAAAAAAAACCTTTTAATCTATTACTATGACTAAATATTAATTAGATAAAGTAACATACTGAGTATGGTGAACATTTGAATAGACTGTGAGAATTTGGCTGGAGTCAGCGTATAGTGCAGTAGAAGACGTGCGTTCGACATTCAAAGAGAGAAAACAGTCGCTGCACATGAATGAATCAATGAGAGCAGAAGAGAGCGCGGATGTGAGAGAGATGCAGTGAGAGAGAGATAATATAGAGTAACGGCTGCACGGTCGTTGATTCGGTCGCTTGCGCAAGACCCGGCAACACGCTCGACCCTGAACTCAATTCGGCCACGACCATTTTGCAACTAATCACTGGTCGTTGTGCTTCAGGTGGTCCTCGCTGGGCGTTGCCGGCACAAATGTAAACATTTACAGGCGATGGTCGAACGCACGAGGCCAATATGGACGTGCTCCCTCACATCATATATCTACGATTCATGACTATCCTTGTTCTATGTATATCTTCTCACCATACGTGATTAATTTTAACATTGAACGCTTTGTTGATCGTGTAAATTGAGGTTCAGTCAGGCTGAAGTAGGGCTTAACAAATAACTGTCAAATATGTGATGCGCGTATGTAAGTCACCTACGCGATTAATACTTCGTGGCATAAATACTTCCTATTTAGTAATGATCAATGTCCATTCAAGGATTATGTATCAAGTTGGCGGACAAATATCACTTTTTGGTTTACTAATAAAGTAATAATTATTGTTTCTATTCGACTTTAACCTTGAAATGCCTTATTAAAAAAAGCAGATAATATGTCGAAGTCCGACAGTTTTGAAATGTGTGGACATATGTTAATACAAGTAGCTTTAATATGTATTTAAGTTACAATGAAAGTTACAAATTAAAATAAATATAATTTTTTTTGCTAATAAACACTTATTATGTGTTTGTATGCAAGTTATCTTGGGGCAATTCTGTTATTTATTTGTCCAGCTACAATACCTACAATGTTCTGTAATTATAATCTAAAGATTAACGCTATCTTTAAAATTTTATTTCTTTTTCAAATAAAATAAGTTTTTATAGCCATAGCAAATTATTAAAATTTATTGAGATCCATTTTAAGGCAAAAACTGAATATAAATGGATCTTTATGATAATTAAAAACTATAGTTTTATTACTTTTTTTTGAGTCATACATAATCCTCATTTATTATAAAGACGTCCAATGTAAATTAAACTGTTTTCATAAATTATCATAATGCTTTTTAGTATATTAATTATTCTATCCACGCTGTACTTAAATCTAACTACCCAATTTATAAGAATTAAACGGGAGTGTTGCCATAGCAAACGATATTTTTTGTAAATTTAGCGAAAATATTAGTTGCTTCTTGATATATTACCCAAATATTGAGATATAGAGAGTATAGAGACACTGTTACGACACTTTTAAATTTATGTACGGTCGAAACTAAATGACATTGATAAAACTGGATTCTATTAAAAATATACAGATAAATATGAAGATTTTGACGAAAATGGATTATTTCCTTACTCGAATTGGTAAATAGTACCTTCGATTCTGTTGGAATCTCTTAGGTCTGCACTTACTAGCTAAAAGATTTTCATGTGCTGTTAGTTTGTTAGTTGGCGTAAAAATGATTATTATCCATTTAAACAAATTATTAAAACAATCGTATGAAAGTACATAGTTCCTTATTAGCACAATTGTTGATGTCCTTTACTTAGGAAGAACTTATGCTAGTCATGCAGGTGAGTTTGCTCAAGAGAAGTAAGGTTAAATCTATTCATTGCCAAAGATAATGTGGTGTCGCAATGGCCTGCGACGTTTGTGTACTTTTCGCATGGTCACTAATCGTTCGCTTGCGTACCTTTTTAATCGTTTAATGTAAATTGAGCTAATAAGCTGCTGAAGCGGTTTAATCTTTGTCAGTGGTCAGGAGAAGTGACCTTATGTCACACGTACACCGACCTACGCGACGGGCATACAAACGTTTGTTTATCACTGCCTTGATGAATCCTTGGCTTCAAAAGCGAACTCCTTTCTTAGACGGTGCATTTAATGGACATTCGAATTATACGTAAACGCCACTTAAATTGTAACAAAACTCTTGGCTCATACAGACATCTATTTGAGTATCTATAAGTCATTCAGTATATTCAACTATTTGCTCATCGTTAGTTTACACAAGGAATAATCGTTAGAACGGCGTGTCCTTCGGTCTTATAGTGTTTGAGGAGCCATTTTATGTTTTTACTTTTGCGCGTCAGACATTTCGCTAACAATCGGTTTATTCATTCAAAAAGTGTATATTGTCATCACAAGTCCGATATTTGTTTGCGGTTTGTAATTTTTTCCCTTTCTATTTCCAACTATAAACGTATAAAGACTAAATTTTATATTTATTTACAATAAAAAAAAATAGAGTAAATGAAAAAAGTAATAATTAAAAATAGTAATTTTAATTCTTGGACCTTCAATCACATGATTCAGACAGGCTGATTTCACAAGTGCCACTGTCATCTTACCTGTTTCTGTCAGGTGTCCGTACGAAGGCGATTCCGTTCCAAAGACGGAGTTAGAGCACACACACAACCCGAAAGTGAACAGTAGCCCACCACGTAACATATGAAAGTGACTCTAGGGTGTAAATGAGTGGCGATCACGCGTGAATCGCGAGAAGTTATGCAAAAACCGCGCCTGCGCACTTCGTGCAAGCGTGCTTCGTACTGCCTCCGCGCGCCATTTCCACGCTCTTTTATTACATCGCTTGCAGCCCGATTGCAGCTTAACTTCTTGTCATTTGCCATCAGATAAATTAAGTTAATATAAAGAATTCAGTATCCGTTTAAGAAAAACTACTGATATGTGTCGGAAAATATTTATCATCTCTAATGGAATTTACTTGTATTTTAATCAAATAATTTTCTAAAAAGTGTCGAATAAACTGAAAATTAACGAATTTTTTGTTATCATTAATTTATTACGAATCATTTGTATTCTGTAATGGGATTAAGAAAATAAGACATTTAGAACAAGTAAATTAATTTATAGTTCTCGGTGTAGGCAATTTATATCGATTAAGGAAATAAGTCGCTTCGGACAGGCATACGTGGAGGTCCAAAGAAGAGGCCATGTCCAGCGGTAGACGTTCTACGGTTGAGATGATTACGATGATGAAAGAAATAGGAATTGTTGTCATAAAATGTGATTACTGCCGCTAAATATCTATAGCATCCAACAAAATGTTAGAATTAAAACTTAAAATAATTCAATCTGCTAACATTGCAGCAGTGGCATCTGTTTTTAAACTACATATTGCAAAATAGTAAAATATAAAGCTTATATTAGAAAAAAAAATTGTAATAATCTTTTCTAAATAGATAAAAGGCGAGAATTAAAAAAACGATCTTAAGATACTTTTAAGGCTAATTTTTAACATTGATCCTATTTTATTTCATTATAACTATATCTGTAGGAATTCCACACATAAAGTTCGGTTTTATACGACTTAGAGTAGTTACGAATATCTTTACGGCTGCATTTATTATAATTTAATTATAGATTCAATTAAACGGTACATTACGATGGAAATAAAATTCATGGTGATTTAATTGCAGATATTAATGCTTTGTTGCAATAATCGTAATTGTCAACCATCCGTGTCATTGACCTTTAACATTGAAAACAAATCGAGAACAAATCTTAGCCAAATGTGACGTAGGTACTTACGACATTCAATATGGCTCCCGATATGGCTTCAATTTATATATTTGTAAATCTTCGCTTTTTATAGAAATATATAATTATTAATTTTGTGAGGAATATTTCCTTGTAATCGGTGAAGTAAATTAAAAATTAAATGAAAGATTTAATAATCAAATAGAAAATATAGGATTCAAATGGATTTAAGTTTAGATTTGTAAATCGTCTTATTAAACGCTCATTATTTTTAAGCCTTATTTTAATATTAATAAAACTCCAACATTTTTCGATCTCAGAATTGAGTTTAATGTCTCTTTCTAAAATTGAGGTAAGTTTTTGGAAATCAAAGTAATAGAACTATAACTTAACCCTACTTACCATATATCTACGTAAATACTTGTAATATGTTTACGAAAGAAACATTACATGAAATACTTAAATTAGTTTTTATAGAGTATAAAAATCTCCCAACACGGAAGTTTCGAGAAAAACTTATATACTTAATAAAAGATACTTGTGTAATACGTAGCATGATTTTAAATGAATGCGATTAAAATACGTGGTTTTATTCTAATATTATTTACATTTTCAGTTAATACTTAAAATGGTTTATATTACACACGCTGTCCAAAGTATCAACCATTGTACCTATTAGTAGCTTAAGCTAATATAATGTGGTGATATAAATGATGGTGTTTTAATCGATGTAAAATTATTATGAATATGATTTTTCGACAAATTTCGAGTTTATAACGAATTTGTGATACTTACATTTTTATTTTACGACAAAGGTCGAAAAAACTTGAAGCTTTTTATAGGTGCTACAACCAAGAACTCGATTGACTATTAATTCGTAGCTTTTGTAACTCGTTTCACAGTCGAAAAATGTCCTTTTTAAACTTTGAATAAATATTTAACGAATATCAAGGTTGTTGATATTATTGACCAGCCGATAATTTGTTACAACAAATACAAAAAGTGGGAGCGATTATTAAAAATTTCCATTCCATATATAATACAATTCACATCCGGTTCAACTGGTTTTTCATCTCAATCACGCATAATATGTAGTATTTTTTATTTACTATAACATTCATAAGATTTTAGGTAGTCGAATAAAAAAAATTCATATTACAATTTCTGAAAGACGGCTTAAACAGGAAAGTCACCATATTTTACTTTTTTTTTTCACTAAATTAACATTAATATTAAAATAAGTTTGTCTAAATATATTCAATATGTTCTCTGTAATATTAATATCGAACAATATATATATATATCATAAATATATCAAGAGCATAACTTATAAATGACCACATTTTGTGAGAATATTTTAAAAATGTTAGTTTCAGATTAAAACTATAGTATAAATATCCATTTATTTTTCTTCCTAGGCGAAATACTTATAGCTAAGTAATTTTGCCTTGTACGTTGGAATTTTTGATGTATTTAGAGAAAATATGATGGTTCCTCTTTGATATGTATTTAATATCTATAGGAAAAATATGCTAGCAAGGACTTACGAATTCTCGATTGCGTATGTTATTAACATTATCTTATTTTTTACACGTACACTTGGATTTTTACCCTTAATAATTATGAATGTGTTACGATATATTTTACATTTTCTGTACTCCAGCGCAAGGCTATAAAGTTCTAGCCGGTGTACTGTTTGCTTTGCTTGTAACAGGCTTATAATCATGTTGCTTCCCCTGATGTCACTTGAATTTATCATTTGTTTGAAAACTGTATTAACATCGTTGTGTCTGTTCATAAAAACAAAATCCTATGTAAGCATGTTAGATTTCAAATGAATATTAGTTTTACGTTGTGATTTCAACGATGGAAAATCCAGTTCTGTTTAAAAAAATTCCACAAACGTATTCATCGTGCTCAACCGCAACATTGAATAGCGGAATTATATTATTTTTAATAAAATCAAGGCCCCACAGTAAATTAAAGAATATTTTAATTAATATTGAATTAGGCATAATTTTCATGATTTTTTTTATTCGAAACTCAATTACAAATAATGCTGCTGTGCGTCAAAGCTCATGTAAGGAATTTGTTTAAGATCAATAAAACTAGAAATTGGTATTTACATACTTGATATATTTGGCACAAAATCACTAAGGAGGTAAATCCACTTCGGCACCAAACTAATGCGTGAATTCTGTTTATTTAACCTTTTAGCATTAGTAAACACTTAACTGTGTTTACTCTAACCACATATCACACAAAATAATTAAAAAGTCTTCTCTATTACATTTTATATAGAGAAATAAGTACGAAAAATCATTTGTAGAACGCATCCAATAAGTAGCAATTCTTAAAGGCTAACACCAGAAATAGTCTAACCGTTAGTTAGTTAGTGAGTTAGTTTTAACCGTTATTAATCCCCATTCAACCTTCAATTGTATCTAATATTAAATTATTGCAATCATTCGTAAAGAAGAGAAACGAATTTAAAAAATGTAAATCAAAATACAATGTTAAGCAGCTGTCATTACGCGAAAACAAATTTGAACGCATCCCTCTTTAGTCTATAGAATAGCTGTAGAGAGAGTTGTAAACGAGGTGGCTGTGAAGAAAGTAATTCGCCAAAAGAAATTAAAATAAGTGGTAAATGTCTTTCAATTAATTATTTACAGAGCGCACATCAATAGGTCGTCAAATGGGGAATCCGTTTTTCAATCAAACTATTGCAATAATAGCTTTTATAGTGTTGTAAAACAAATGTTAACCTCAAATATTTTAAATTAAGAAGTTGCTGTTAAATATGGCTGCCGTTTAAAAAACGCGCGGTTATTTGAAAATATCATTTGGGGAAAGTTCTCAGATTTGATGGACTGTTCCCCAAATGACTATTTTGTTACTTAGTGGTACTTTCTATTACTAACTATCAATTTTGTGTATGTCGTTCTTACAATGTTATCAATAGGTATACTTATTTTATTTTTACAGCAATATGGAGTCTCACATAGCTGAAAAATATAAAAACCATTCGAAAAAGCAAATAAAGGAAAAGAGTACAGCTTACTTGCGCCAAAGAGAAAAAGCTAATGCCAGAAAAATAACATTTTTAGATAACATGACAGAGGAAGAGAAGAAGATTAATACGTAAATATTGCACTTAAAAGAAAGTGTTAAGAAGACAAATAAAAAGAAAAGAAGTGAAATGTCAGAACCCTACAACTCCCAACAGCAAAGATAATGCGTCGCTAGAAAACGTTGACGTATTTTCTGAAGTTCGCAAGAATCGTTTATTTAACAAACTATTCACTGCCCAATTACAAGATAAAGCCATTTCTTTGAGAAAAAGTTCAAAAGAAAGGGCAGTTTTTAAAAAATTAGCGGAACTATGTTAAGGCAACACAAATTGCTTCATAACAACAGTTTTTTTGTCAAAAGAGAAACCCGTACGTTAGCAAATATGATAACCAAATTTCGTGAGGTTGTTTTGAAAAAAGGAGTTCGTGAAAAAGTCAAAGAATTCTTCCACAGAGATGATGTCAGTAGGATGTGTCCAGCCAACAAAGATTTCGTGAAGAAAAACAAGATTAAGAAACAAAAACGCCTCCTTTTATGTCCAGTTAAAACACTGACGTCAAAATTCGCTTACGAAACTGGAATTAATTTTTCTTATGCGACGTTGTTAAGAGAGAACTATCGAGGATTATAGTTGCGACGTTTATAGTTATATTATTTACGATTATAAATGTTGTTGTTTAAAAGACTAAAAAGTGATTTAATTTAGTACAGATTAAGTTTTTGTTAATAATATACGAGTACTTTATAGCAAATAAATAAATAATAATAACTTTCTATAATTTGGTTTATTATTCAATTTTAATAATTTAATCCGAATTGTCTGCATATCGTCATTTGGAGAACACACACATCATTTCCGGAAACAGCACTAAAATAAAAGAAATGCCATTATAACATGAGCTATTTAGAAATAAAGTCGGAAATTATTAGCAACAGGTGGAATTCCTATAACTACCGCAGATTTATTTATAAGCAAGTGAGCAATATTCACTTATTTAGTTAAATTAGGAACTTGAAATAGCATTTACAATGACAATCTAATAAGGACAACCTTAAAAACGTCTTAATTCCAAATTTTTTCTAAGTTTTTTAATTTCGTAGTATTGGCTACATATCTCCGCTATCGTAAAGGGTAAAGATGAACTGTGTCATTAATTTTTTTATTTCATTATAAATCTCCGAATAACGTTTTCAGAATGATTTTAGTGGTAGCACACTTAAAAATTGAAATTTCAAGAAAAGTATTTAATTCTTAGCTCTGCCAAATATAATAAATACCTTCTACATAGCTATTACTATGCTACATAGTAGCATCATAAAACAGAATTTTCCAGCTTGGTGATTTTGGCCATTTTCGTCGATTGTTTTACAATAAAATCACGTTTTATGTGAAATAATCTGATTATAATAAAGTAATTATTACTTTAAGTTGAGTAATTATTTTTGTTCTTTCCTAATTTATACAGAATTATAATTGAAAGAAAAGTTGAGAATTGCAATCAAGCTGTGCATTTATTTATAGAAGTGGAAAAAATTTAGAGCTTAATAAAAATGTGCATTCCATTTCTCTGATAACTTTTCGTTCATTTAATTTATGAAGCGCCCCTCTACAAGACCTATTTTTAACGATATTTTTTATTTAATATTTACTAGCTTCATAATATCTAATTCATATAGACCACAATCAAACTCGAATTTGTATAATTTTATATTTAAATAACAGACTTGACCAATAAAATAGAAAAATTGAATATAAAATACGCAGTCATGAAATTTAACGAACTATTTAACATTCTCATACTTTTTGTGGAACTTCGGTTGGTATAAGATAAATGAAGCTTTTTTAAATTATCCTTGTGCCTTTTTTTTAATTTTGAGCAACGCGGAATAGCAATAAATACATTATATTTACTACATTCATTTTGTAAGTCATTACATTTGTAAGTCAAAACTTAGAAATATTTTGAAGTAGCGTATTTACTATTCTAAATAATTGGTATTGAATTAATAAATGATTGTGACGTTGAATTTAATCGTATTATTCACATTTTCCTTGTTTGGACTGGTTTTACTTGAATCTAGAATATTATTATTTAATTGAACAAGATTAATATGATTTAAGAAACAGTTATAAGTAACAGTTAAGTTTAGTATATAGAGGTTCAATACTTCAAAGCCAAAATACATCATTTAATGTACTTCGATATTGTTACTTTACGAAATTTTAATTTTTTCGAAATTGAAATTTTTTTACTTTTAAACAAAATCTTTCATCTTTTATACTGTAGTAGATGTCTGGGCATTTGAGAGAGTTTAGTCTTGGTTTGTGGGATGTCAACAATAAACTGAATCTTATAAAATTATAAACATCTATGCAAAGTCTATCTTGTGTATCACAAGGCTTTACTTTGAATTACACTTATTGAACATTTAAATATTCTGTTTTGTTAAGTTGAAACAGATGAAATCGCGGGAATCACCTATTAGTCCGCCTCTTAGCGTCATGTTCCTCATTACTGAGTATCGCGTAGTCACCTTTGAATTAACACACACTGAGGCTTTTCTTGGGTAAATGATCTTTTATCATACCACGGCAGTTTTTAGTGGTGATTTAATATCTTAGAGTTCTTATGGCTACTTTTTTTGACTTACATTTTCTACAGCTGGCTCGTTCTCCAAAACTCCACCACCTCCACCTTTTTTAATCCGGGTTTGAGACCGGCAATGGCGAATATATATTTAGCGATTATTAGGTTGATTTCAATGTTTACGCTAAAGCCGACTTTTCTAGAATTCCATGGTTTCATATGACACAAGAGTAAATATTTTATCTTAAATGTTATTTTATAAAACTGCGTCATTCTATCTTCTTACGATGTTGTATTTATTAACCAATTATCTCTATTGGTAATATTTGTCTATGACGTGACACCAACACTACTTGAATGTAGTTATTAATATGCAATGCAAATATACAAAGTATAGTTTTCAACTTGTTTTCTCGTTCGATGTATTTGTAGTTCCTTATAAATACAGCAAGCAGAAGATAAGGTTTTTTGTAACTTTTGAGTTGACTACATACAGCTTATAAAATAATATATTTATATTCTGATGTCATATAAATTTTAATCGTGTTTTTTGATGTTATCCTCGATAATTTTACTTAAGTGACTTGCAAAACAATTTTGCTGGAAAATTTAATTTTGGCGTCTATTGCGTTGAAATTATTTATTAAGATGATTTTTAATTATTATATGAGCATTTTTTCAAATAATTATATTCATATTTACTTTATACATATTGTCATTAGACTAGAACCTAAATGTTGAATTAGTCAAAATAACCCTATGTAATACGGGTTAAATATTCATATAAAACAACTGTAAAATACTCATAAATCAAAAATAGTCTCGAATTGTACAATTAATTTTTGAAATAAATAAAAAATATCCATTTGTAGAATTTTTATAACTAATAATACATTTGTTACAACATTCAGAAGATATTTTATTTATCAGGCAACGTACAAGAGATCTAATTTTATTTCTGTGATTGTCAACTTTGCGAAGGCTTTTATCGAGGAATCAATAAAAAGTATACGTGTAATTTGACTCAGTAAACCATATAGAAGTCAAGAGAGAGTCAAGACAAATCAAACGGTTTAAATGTACGCATATTAGTGTATTCATATATTAGTTGTTCAATATGATACTATGTAACGTAATATTAAAGTAGCTATTACCATTAATTGATATGGAAATACGAATTCCTCAATCTATATTCCATAGAATCTAATACACGTTTAGACATAATAGATTCCATGGAATTTAAATGCAACAAGAATTTCATTATGTAAAACCAAGTTTTTTTAGTATTCAATCCATCCTTTTGAAATTTAATAAATTTATTTATTTACGTGATACGTATCTTATTAAATAACTGTAAACTATAAGTCCATACAGTCGTTATGTATATTTAATTACTTATGAAATACCTTATAACCTCTCCTACGTATAAATAAAGAATTCATACTTTATATCTGTCGATTTCCTAGATAAATTGTTCAAATAATGACATCACTGATTATTTCGCCTCTGTGTGAACGTTTCTAATAAATGGTGATTTTTGTTCCTTAATTTGTTATTTCGTAGATGTTCTCGTAGGCTTATGCTACGTAATATACTTCGTAGACGACTGCGGACGGGTTATGTTCGGGTGAAATTTTGTTTATTTATTATAATTTAGTACTATCAACTTTTTACTGAACCAGTTTATACTGGTGATACATTTTTTGTTTTCTATTTTTCATATAGTTTTTTATAATTTGGTTCATATTACCCAATATTTTCCATTTCAGTTGCATATGTACACGTAACTCAAAGATAGCTGTCAAAAGAAAATTTTTCGTCTCATACTAGTTAATCCGGAAGGCCAAATGCTGATTTTTGCCTCACCTTGTCAACTCAAGTATAGAATTGAGCACCAACCGACTCTTTAGAGCGAGCATGTTTGTCTATTTAGTAAAGGCAAGGTGTTTAGATCAATTAACATTGAACTTCGAGGTAATATATTTTATTATAATATATCCAGCGTG
>JAAAKR030324420.1:0-18915 GCA_010014985.3 Delias pasithoe
GACAAACAGAATTCAAACAATAAATACATTAAAGTATTTCAAATAAAACCACTCTTGTCTCTTTGCTTCTGTACATGATTTGAGTCATCGATTAGAACCTAGGTTCGGAAATAAGTTGATTGAAGAGTGGAGTTATGATATGCTGTTTGGTAATCAAAATTAAAATCGATAAATATAAACCAAAAACATTCAATTCACACTTTAATATTGTAATACCTATGTTATTATGGAATTATTCAACTCTTTCATTTTACTAAGGAATTAAAATATGTATGTTTATGATTTACAGTCCAATGGTCCCCGGACAGGCCACTGTTCTTGCACAGTTTCGGTTTCATTCTTTTGTTATTTTTATAGATTTAATAGTAATTATAATTAATATGCCGAGTGTATAGTAATTATTATATATAATATTTGGTATATATTCTTATTATTATATTGGTATATACTCGTATATATTATTTGAATACTTTTTTGTGAAAAATTTAAAATCTTACAACATCTAAAACCGAATGTTTTTTTCTGTTATTCTACAAATGATAAGAAAACGTCACGAACCGAGTGCCGATTATAATAAAAAAGGACACTCAGTTTCTCTTATCTTACCGCGTCAGATATTTTAGAGAGAAGTCACCTTCAAGGCCATCTTATCCACGCGAGCCCAAAGGTTTAGATGGGCGAAAAGATATATTTTCTATGGTATAGCGGATAAAGGACCAGGTGTGTCTCCTATGTGGTAAGAGAACACCGCCGCCTACGGACAACTGCGCCACAATCCGCGCCGATTAAGCGGCATTTTTGGGGCCTTCGATATCTTCACTTACTCAGCGAAACACAGTAGAAGTACCGTTTCAAGTACAACTACCATTTCACGCTGAGTATTCTGTGAGCACGTGGTACGCCCGGCTACTGTAAAGCCCTTACAGAGACCGAATGAATTATAAATTAAATTTTAATTGTCTGGACCGGGACTTGAATCCGACACCTCTCGCTTCATGATAGACTTATAAAACCACTTAACTACGAGGGTCTCGAATCTCGCCATTTATTTGGTTACCAATTTTTTTTTAATTATTTAAGCAACAGAGATACTTCATAGCAGAGAGAACCACATACCTATGAGGTAGGCCTGTTGGTGATCGCGGCCGCGTAAAGGAGAAGCCCCTTTGTTGCCAAACTCACACCATACATATTAAATTTTATAGAATTAAGATCTACGTCGTTTTCAATTGTTTGTTGAATGAGACGTTCAATTATCGATTGTAAAATATATGCATGTTTGTAGTAATATAAATATTACGTATACACACACAGTGTTTTATCTTAAGCTTAACTTATATCTTCTGAATATGGATAGCTGAAGCAAAATACAACCTGACAGACAAAGAAACGAGTTGTACGTTTTTTTTAGATGCTCAATAAATATTGTAATTTTTAATCAGTCTCCATACAAGCCGTTATGTTATTAATTCGACATATTTTGATTAAATGAGTTGTCAAACGATAGGGTTCCGCCGGGAAGTGGTCCTACTTTTTCAGATTTTTAAAAAGTACAAGTTGCAGGATAACTACCAAAGTTTTACGCGATTTGGATAAAATTAAGTGGCTCGCGTGTAACTGTTGTATGAATAATTATCGAAAAATTTGGTGTTTTCAATTAAATATGAGATTCTTAGCAATACTACTGAATTACAATGATTTTGATTAGAGCTATAATTAAAGAAAAAACAGGATAATTAACTTTTCTATCGAACATTTGGTATATAACCACAATTTATATTGCTTCAAAAATGGTGACTTTATAACTATTGTTAACAATAGCTAATTTCTTATATGTTTATTTATATAATAACAGTTATTTTTTACTTTCTTAGGTAATTTCGAGGCCGGTCAATTTTTTTCTCAAAAAAATATCTTTTATTAAAAGCTTTATGAAAGAACTTAAACTAGGTATTCATTCTATTATTTCACTTATAACACGGTATAAATAATATACAAGATTAATCTTTTCGCCGTTACTCTAAACGTAAATACTTTTCGAGATATTAATAATAGAGTTTTATTAATTTCCCTCTAATTTAGCATCAAATTAAATAATAAAATACATTTAAGTGGTATTATTCTACTTACTTATTCTACTAGCGCCACGTAAATATAGAGATGAGAGTGGTACGGAACGTAAAGACGCATGCGTCTAGGTTGCCTCCACCGAGCGGTGGGCAACAGCGGCAGAGCACAGTCACGCTTGCGTGGGTCTCCATCGATCCAAATTGCTACGCGTTCATAAGCGTAGGCCGCCACCACGGCGATCCTCATCATGCAACCTCCACCGAGAAAGGTAAGCAATATGAGCTTAAATTCCTGGACAAATAATAATCGGGTGCAACCCACTCTATACGAGAAAATTATATACTAGTCCATACATCTGTATCTAGGAAATGCCAATACAGTCCTCGCCCAGACTCGTCAAGTTTTTGACTCTTACTTAACAATGACCTATTATGTAACTTGTGTTGAATTTAGATAATTATAACATAAAATAAATTTAATAATATTTAAGTTAATGACAAAAATTTAGAATAACTTCTTCATAAAACGTACTTCCTACCCTTGAAGCGTTTGCTAAGTGTATTCCTTTGAACAAATACTCTTATTATTTTAACAATATATTTTAATATTTAAAACTATATATCTAAAATTGGCCTACGATTTCCATTATAAAATATGATTCCGATAATTTGATAATAACATGCGTAGTATGTACCTATACGAATATATTGGTATGTTTTCTTCAAATTAATATTAGTTATATTGCGTTAGTACTTAAATCTTAATGCTTAATGATAAGATTCTAATGAATTAATAGACATTGTATTGACAAGTATAGCTTTCAGAGACGGACGTCATCTGTCGTTGCAATAGTACTGCATTACATAAAAGCATTTTATAGTTAATAACTCGGCATTACTACTTGCAAAATTCGTGCTATAAAAAACTTAAATTTCAGCTTAAAACAATTTCCTCGCAACACTTTTTAAAATTATCAGCTATAATTATAACGATCTATAACAATTGATTAAAAAATAAAGGTAGTTTTTCTGTTGTTGTAATACGGATATACGAAAATATATTGCAAAACAAATATCTTGTTTGAAATCATCGAAACGGCAATGGATTTTTATTTATTATTTTAACTTTTGCATAAAACGAGTATAATGGTACTGGAATTGTCAATGACACAAACATTTTGGGTTAATTATTTTTATTGTTACAGAGTAACTATACAAAGTTTCTTAAAAATCTACATTCAGAGCAAATTGCGAAGCTTTATGCGAAAAATCAACACGAGTGTGATTTATTGGAGGACCTACGCACATACACTATTAAAAGATCAGCCATTGAGAAATCATATTCAGAGGTAAGCCTGATAAAACAAATATGAGTTTCAAATTATACCTAAATAATATATCTTTTTACAGCGCCGTGTTATAACTTTTATGTTTTAATATATGAATAAATGATATGCATTTTTTTTCTATATGCTTGGCTTGATATAAGTTATTTAACTAATTCGGTCATAGCCTAGAAGTTTGAATTAAAGTGTTAACTATGGAATTAAAAACAATGGATTCTTTTGTCCTCAGGCGTTATTGAAAATATCATCCGCATATCTCAATAAAAAGATACCTAACATACCCGATATAAAAGTGGACGGTACTGAAGAGAAATGGTCAGTTGTATTATTTTTTTAGAATAAAAACCTTCCCCTTATTTACAAACAGAAAACATTAATTCACGCATCTATAATTTAAAAACGAATGGAACAACATCACATTTCAATAAAAAATCTGAGTGTAATCCGCAGGCAGTTTTAAAACTGTATCAAAATGTTTCTACTGTTTGTAGGTTTTTAGGCAACGTATGTTAACCATTTTTTTTTAATTACCGCGGCGGTTATACTTGCAAGTATTTTAGTGCTTACAAAGTTACACTATATCAGAAATAGGCAGTAGGAAGTATATAATTTGTTTCGCGGTAATTAAAGCTTCTCTATTGAAATTCTCATCTTATATATTATGTCACAAGTACTTAGGTGGAACAAAGAAGTGGCACATAATGAAAGATATCAATTTCCTTGCTCTCACACTGAATTATACCTGAATATGTGGTTATGTGCTAGCTATTATTAGTAATAATATATATATATAATTATACATATATAATAGAATTATACATATATATTATGTACGTTGTTTATGGTTTTATAATTGATCGTAAACAAAAGAAGGAGAGTTGTTAATATTATTTGCATGATACTGTCAAACATTCATATCCAAAATTAAGACAGTGGATAGATTCTCAATATGAATAGTTTTTCTAGTACTTAATAGCTATCACACAATATTAATAAAAATGTGTTTCACAATCTACTTCTTGCTTGTAAGTTGTAATGAACCGGCAAACAGATTTGTTTAATTAATTTACGTTTGTATACCGTTTATGTGTTCTGTTAAGCTTTTTATATAATAATTTAATATAAATAGGCAAACTTGTATATTAAGTGTATGAATTTGTTTATAATTAAATATTATAAAAAATTTGTTTGTTTTAGAAAAATATTGCTTTAGTTTTGATTTTGAAATAATGTTTAAAACTTAACATCCTATTCATACTATTTGTAGATATAGCTAATTGTACTATATATAATAAAAATAACAATTATATACTAAAAACATATTTTTTAGTATACTTAAATAAATTAAAATAATTATTTTAAATAATAAAGGTATGAAATTAATGTTTCGATACCTAGTAAACTATTTAATAGTTTCTCAATTATCAAGTCAATTAAACTAAATGATTATGAATATCTTTTAAATTAATAGTTGATATATGTATAATATTAAAAGGTATACTTAATATACAATATAAAAATGAAATATATCACATAAATATTTGTAAAAACGAATAACAGACTATATTTAAATTTTCTATGTTCTATAGTTATCTAATCTATTTCTAATGTACAAATATTTAGAGGAAAAATCATTAAGAAACCTATTTTTATTATAAAATAGGAATATGTGGAACGTCTGGAGGACAGTGTTGGAGGAGAACGAGAAATTAGCGCGTGCTCGCCTGGCTGCGGTGGAGGTTTTCCAGCAACAGATTGCAGATGAAGCCAAACAGTTGAGGCAGCATAAAATAAACGTTGCCAAAAAGGTTATTATACATTGGCTACGTTGTTTATTTAAATTTATTATAAATAATTGTTATCAGTATAAAACTTTATGCAATTCAGAGTACAGATCTGCTTGCCCAAGCCCACAAAGAACTACAATTGACAGTGCTCGATGTGGACAAAAACAAGAAAATGTATTTCGATGAAGAACATACCGCTCATGATGTGCGAGACAAAGCTAAGGATATAGAAGAAAAGTAAGTACTGTATGACTTTATTTATAAGTATTATGATTGACTAATAGATGTAAACAAGGTGAACTGCTGCTTAAGCCTTTAAAGTTATATTGTTTTTAAGGTTAAAAAAGAAAAAAGGGTCATTCTTCCAGTCTATAACTTCATTGCAAAAAAACAGTGCAAAAGTATCTTCCCGTCGGGATCAACTTGAGGAGAAATCTACGGGAGCAAGAAATGACTATCTTCTAAGCATCTCTGCAGCCAACGCGCACCAGGTATATAAGATTTCTTCTTCTAGCTTTATTAACGAACTAATTCAAAACTCATACGACTGTCAACATGCAGATAAAAATAAAATTATTTTTTACAGAATCGCTACTTCTTAGTGGAACTGCAGTCGTGCATGCAAAGCATGGAGGCAGCTGTGTACGACAAGGTCTCGGAGTTTTTGACTTTGATGGGGCGAACAGAACTGCTAACTTGTTCGGCAACTCAACATTCTTTCGGAAAGATACGTGACCAAGCTCAACAATTGACAAGGGAATATAATTTGCAATGCCTCTATCTCTACTACCCTGTTTTAAAACAACATATTCAGGTAATTTGATTATTAATTATTATTTAATTATTTAATATCTCTTTGATTCATATAATTGATCAATTATACATAGATATTAATGTAATATTAATTATATGCAACACTAACAATAATTTTAAGTGACCGTAGTTAGGTCAAATTAAATCCATAACAATTTATTTAAAAATTATAAACGCAAATTTATTGTAAACTATCTGCAAACCCACTCTCTCCGATTTGACGTAAGTGCTTCATTGTTATTGTGACGCTAACTCCAAATCCCGTTGCAAGCACGGCTATATATTAAGTTGGATCAGCTTCACTTGCCGATCGTAGAGCACGTTTTTCAACTTAAAATATAAAAAAAGCAAACTTATTCTCAGCGAGCCGTCGAGCTCGTCCCGGCCCGCGTTATGCTCTTAAGGCCGCTCTGGCCAATGCGAATTATTTAAAATACAAACAATAACACATAGGTACTATAGTATATGTATAATGTGATGTTCAGTGTAAATCACATCCTATTGGTAACTATTACTTACAATATTAAATAAGTGTTACTGATTGATTGGTGCAGTACGAGTTTGAGCCTTGCGATAACGACCCAATTGATGTTGTAACAATGGAGCATGAAACGGTCGCACAAACTTTAGCCCAAGAAGCACGCCGCTGGGCTACTCGGGTTGTCCGAGAAACGGCGTTAGTAAGAGACGCAACTCGGAAGTTGCATTTGTATCAAGCAATGCGAGATGCTGGTCAAAAGGTATTTTAACTTTTTAAATTATCTACTAGCTGAAAATGTAAAACCGGATAAGCTGTCTAAGCTATGTAAAAATGTAACCATAATATTTGAAACCCATTTCATTCTTAATTTTAATACGATAATTTCTCTTTAAATAACCTTTTCAAAGGTATTTCAATTTAAAATACTATATTAAAAAATTAGTTTTATTTAAAATCTCAGGTTGACCCTAATGATCCCAATGGACCAGAGCTAGAGGTCCGTATGGATGAACTTCGGACAAATATAAGACGATCAGAAACATCCAAAGCTAAGTACGAAGCGCGTTTGGAATGTTTAAGAAACGGTGGAGCTCCGGTCGATGAATGGTTGAAGGAAGTTGACTTACTAGCGGTACAAGAAACGCTACCCCGAAGCAGTAGTTTAGTCAGTGTTCACACCGATGCATCAGGAGCTGCTGTAAGTAGTATTTAAATAAACGTGATTAAAAAGTAAATACAAAAAAAAGAAGTAACATAACGCTATTATTAATGATAATTCAATTTCTAATACTTTTAGTTGATGTGTTTATTTAAAAAGATCATCATCTCAGCCGCAAGACGTCCACTGCTGGGCATAGGCCTCCCTTTTGGACCTTCACGTAAATTTAAAAAAAAATTTAAAAGATACAAAAAAAAATATCCTAACTAAACTAAATGTGAAATAATGTCAATATCTTACCCTTTAGTATTAATGTAGCAAATACAGTGTAATTTATTTGATAACATATTCAATATATTTTATTTTAAAATTTAAGTCATGGTTTTACAACAGGACCAGCCCAGTTCGGATTCGTTTTACGACAGTGATAATACTGAAGGTGACGCAGCCACTTCCGCTGTCGCTACCACTTCTGCCCATCAACGTACAACATCGGGATCACAGCATGAAGATGAACAAGAAGACGATGAAGATGGTATAATAACTATAGTATAGTATCTTTTAGCGTTACTGTTAAGTTAAATATTATATATTATATTAAGTTGCGAAATATTTAATTACGTTCTATAATTTCATGTAAATAGATTTCTTTACAAAATATTGCGCACTTACTACTGTTTGTAGCTGAATTGGAAGAAGATCGCATGCGTATAGAACAATTGACAGTTGGATGGGATGATCCTACACAAGTAAATTGGGGGGAAACTGAAGCCGAAACAACTGCTTTAGGAACTGAATCTGCTGAAGCCCCCGCCGCCCCACTCTATAAGTGTACAGCTTTATATTCATACACTGTAAGTGTATTTTGTCACTGCTAATTATAATAAAATAAAAACATTTAATAAGATCCATTCCTCTCTATCAGGCTCAAAACCCAGACGAATTGTCAATTATTGAAAGTGAACAATTGGAAGTAGTCGGTGAAGGTGATGGCGATGGTTGGCTTCGTGCAAGAAACTATCGAGGCGAAGAGGGATATGTCCCACATAACTACCTGGATATAGATAGAGAACAGGTTCGACACCACTAACAATAATAATTAATATCCAATGTATGGGCCTTATTTTGCTATAATAAATTGTATCATTTTTAGCCCTCAAGTAACCCAGGACTGGTGACTCAAATATCATTTTCATCCGTTGATTACACCGTAGAAGGAGAAGATGCTGATGTCATCCAGTCACCAGATCAGATTTCTGTGATCTCAGCTCCTGTTGCGAAAGTAGAAGAACAGAAAGTGGAACAACAGAGGGAGAATGAGGCTGCAGTGGAGTCTTTACCGACATTAGGATATTGTTTTGCCTTATATGATTATGACGCAGAAGCGTCTGATGAGCTAAATCTTGAAGAAGGACAGGTAATTTAAGTCAATATTTTTTTATATACATCGCGAAAAGCTACAGTATATAATGTTTCTTCAGATAATCCGTGTTGTCTCACGTGAAGCTCATGAAGTAGACGACGGCTGGTGGCGCGGTGAAGTTAATGGAGTCGTCGGAAACTTCCCCTCATTAATTGTTGAGGAATGTGACGAGGTAAAAATCTTATTTTTCAAGGTCTCTTATTTGTAGGTGCACCAATTTTGACAAGCATATTAAAATACAGAACGGAGAACCGTTGAGTGGAGCAGGTGAAGACTGGACGCCACCTGATTCCGCAGCACCCGTGTTTGCCTCTCCGCCAGATTCGCCCGGCGGTGGATTCAACGATGACCGTAAGCGTGTCTGATTACCTCCGGTGTCTTCTTCATATTTTAGCACTTGTCCTCGTACTTCGACAACTTCTTCTCCAACTTAACTTCCTGCTTGTAACATTAAAATTTACGGATAGGTATTGTAAAATTGTCAATGTACGAGCGACGTATGTCGATGTTTCGCAACTGCATATTTACGTATATAATATACAATATCGTGCAATAATAGAGTTCACAATTTAGGCCGTATATTGTTTGTTACACACGCTATATTTAGCTTGATGACTCATTTTGGGTAACTGGTTTTTGGTATAATTTCTAATCGGCATGATCTTAATATCTTATTTAATAATCAATGGCACGATAAAGTTAACGATAGATTGCCGCAACTCGGCGCCAACTCACGACCTCATTCGTAATCGCTGTACTAGAGCGGTTACAAATCTAGCGCTTAGTTCATTATTTACAGATACAAATAAATTATATTTTAATTTAATCGAATAAACGAGTAAACGATAAAAACTTACATAGAAAAATTCATGAGAATAGCAAGTTTTGTAGCCGGTCTAAATGCATGGGGCTCGTAAAAGCACGATTAATAATATATTAAACTTTATTTAGACTTAAACAATAATTCTTTTTGCCTGCATTAAAATAACAATAAAAGGAAAATCATAGTATCGATGAGATCGAATTTTAATGTTTCAAGAATATATAGTATTTTATTTTTTTTTTACCTGTGGTTTTATCTTTCTTATGTTCTTTTTCCATTCATACTAAATCTGCACTTTTAAATTTTCCTAAAAAAGAACGTAAAATAAATTTTGTAAGATTAATAAAGGAATGTTATTTAGATAAATATATATTGAAAATATTTTATCGCTATGAATAAAAGTGGAATTAGCTACCTGAAATATTTGCCCTCCCTGGACGCTGCTAGAAGTGGTGAATGAGAACAACAATATAAAATGTTCTCCACCTGCGGACCCACCACCGCCGCCTCCGGCTGGTATGGGTGATTCTATGGACAGTCAACCTGACTTCAGCTTTAACTTAGAACTTAGTAGGAATCAGCACTTCCATTACGACACGCAATTCTCACCCCAACAATCTGCCGCGCCTGCTATCGTCGGTAAGTTGAGATTACAAATTCTTTATATCTGTCTACCTCCATCCTTCTTCAAAATGTCAAATTATTACACACCACTTGGCTAAAGAGATAGGATATGAAAAATCACCTTGGAGTTTCTCGTTCAATGGACTACCATTATATACTAATATAATTACTCATTTCTTATACGTGTATATATTGTTGAATCAATGTCATGTTAGCATTACACAATTTTACGCTTAAGTGGTGTAAATAGTCGGGAATAAAACGCGCTCTAAATATATTGTGATACACTAAATTTTATGACCTTTCTATGCTCCCATTAACCTACGGCTCAAAACTTTAAGGCCATAAATCTTTCTTTTAAATTATCGTTTTTGGTATGCCTTATGCAATTTTATTTTTTTTAATAAAAACGGTAAATCTAGTATTTGCGCGCATAATAAGATATTTCCTAATTTCAATATACTTTGTGTAACACTGTGTGTTTAAAACAAACTTACAATGCAAGTGAGTATTATATTGACCGTTCTCAGCTCTCTTAACAATCGCGCCGTCGCTTCGGCTCGAGTTCTAAAAACCCCCGAATGGTCATCATCAAGATACACACTTGTATCATAACGATCCAATTATAATTTCTTAAAGTTATTACAGCGTAAATTATTATTTCTCCATTTTTCCATGCTTCAGTGGATGAGGTTGATGGTGATAATCTCGAAGACGAGGTTTGAAATTATGTTTTAGTTATAATAACAATACTTATACTTAATTATTATACTAACTAAATGTGCGTGTTGTGTGCTTATTGTACGCTGCGCTTAAAATTTGCTTGACTTTCTGCTTTTAAAGTAAATAATCTGCTGCACATTTTTAGAGACGGTGTGTATTGACTGTTAATTATTTGGAATATTTATATTGTGTAACTCAAAAAGAGGTCTAACGCATATACCACATTCACTATGTCAAACAAATTATTTTAGTTCAATGAATACGATGATACGAATAACCCTACTCAATTAATATTAACCGTAACCAAACCTTTTTTTTTAATTCAATATGTTCTATTCCTTAAAAAAATTATAAAGTGGTCTTCATTTTAACTTGCTTCAGTTTGTTGATAAGATCCACATCAAAATAATACCCCGTAAAGACAATAAGATAAAGCCGACCTTATTGTTTTTACGGACTTTTAACACTAAATATTGTAAATAAAATAGATTTAGTGCTAAGTGCGTCTGGCAACTATATTAGAACAAGATATTTAAACTAATTCGCAGTTGGCGAAGTGCTATAATATATTTTATATAGTAGTTAATTCATCTCATCACAAGCATGTCGCCTTACGCATGCTAAAATTTATTGTTATAATGTATGTTAGTATAACTTGATTAGGTGGTTTTTTAGTGTTCGCATCAAATTTTTAGTATATTTAATAATAACAGAAAACTCTAGTATTTTCATTTTGAACTATTATACCTATTTTGGTACTAGGAAGAGGAGATACCCGCCCTGCAAACAAAACCGCAACTGCCCAAAGTTGAACTTCCCACTGACAACTGCGGCCTCGGTGTGGCACAAATAGTCATCACCGCCGCCACTCCTATGATAGAAGAACCAGAACAACCCTTTCCACCTGCTGAGGCTGAGTCGGAGCAACGAAAGCTGCCCCAAGAAGATGAGCGAGCTGAGGAAAATGACGATGAGGAGTCGTCTCTTTCTGAGCAGACAGCTGTTTGCCTCCGAGACGCCGACGAACATCATGCAGACTCCACACCACACCCGGCATCAAGCTCGACTACATCAGAGGGTGAATCCATAGGCGCCTCCGTAGGATCAGGTCCTCCTACGGCACCACATTCTCCACCCGCGGCTCACCGGGCCGGCCGCGCCTCTATCCCCGACGAATTAGAGCCAGCGCAGCTAGCGCGACTCACTGATCTCAAGGAATCCAACGCTTAATAATATTATAATACTCTCAGAACGAGTCAAATTTTTACTAAGTTTTCTACGCGTTTTCATACAAAAATATCATAGGCAGTTGTGCTCATTCATCAAGCACACAATAGCCACGCGAACGAGGTATACTCATGTTAACATCTATTTAACTATATTGCTTTAATTAACTGTAAAAACAGACTGCTTCAATTATTCTATAAGACCGTTTCTCACCAAATTTACACTACCTTGTATTTTTGAAAATCAATAAATTTAGTTGGTACATAATGGTACTAACCTCTTAAACATCGAAATATTTAATGTTATAATGTTATAAACTATTATATAAATAATAGAAAAGTATAATTCCGCCTTCACATCAGTATATATAATATAGGTGAAATATTTAGATTAATACTGTTAAAAGTAATTCTAGTTGGAGATTCCTTTATTTAAATTTGCACGAACTTCGAAATCGCTATATCGTATTACGTTTTAATAATTAAAATTTAGTTAATTGAAATTTAGTTAATTAAAGCCACATGTTTCATTTAAAAGAAACTGTATAACGGTTGAAATTTTTGTTGATTATTCGTTTATAACATAAGTGACCTATTTCTTTTAATAATAACTACGTTACAGTTTGTCATTTATATGAGACGTAGGCATAAATCATTATAATTATTAAAATTATTTTTTAATCTAAGTCATACAATTGTACATTTTATATTCGTTAAAAACGGTTTTATCTATTATTTTCGATAAGATGTAATATAATTTGTCAAAATTAAGATTTGGTTAATATTAATTCAAACTATTCAATTAAGAGTAAACTATTGAAGTAAGGCTCTAAACAGCTTTAAATCTTGCATTTGTATCAAGTGGGAAGCGGTCGTGGCGATTATTTAGGGATGTATATAATTAATTAATAAATGTTTGTAATGTGTACTTAACAACTCACATCTTCAGTCTAGGCGAAGCAGCCTAGTCAATAGCCATGAATATTTGACGTAGATGAAAATGAATTATAGTAAAAATGTAAATTTCTAAACGTTTAACAAGTCATTACTCCTTTAATCTTTCTTTAAATAGTAAATATCAGTAAGTAATATAAATATCTTATGGAATATAAATTAATAATACATTTATTTTAATTTAATAGACAATCCGTGTAATTACGTTGTTCTAGTTGACTCACGGTATATATAACCTTTAACGTAAACGAGAAGAAATACGTGATGCATTTGATTGTAATATATAAAAACACTCCTAGTCTTTCAAATTCAATCAGCCAATTAACTTTCAATAAACATCGGTTCCGAAGTTATTAAAAAAAAAATATTGTATATGTTAAATTTTTAAGTAATCCTACAATAAAGAGAAAAATACAAGAAAACTTATTCTTGCCATGGCTCTATTTATATTCGTATGAGACAAAGGAGAAATAACATGAATGCTGATTTCGAATTTAAAACTTTCAATTTACATTACTGCTCCAATCGCTTAAAATTTCTTAAAATAAACGACACCTATAGCTCTCAGCCGTGCGTAAATATTCTTTAGTTGTTTGACGAAGGCCTAAAACTAATAAAACCTGGTGTTCTTAAATTATCTATTCCCAGCAATTGATTGTCTGAGTCATTATGACTTTTTATTTCATTAAAGTAGCCGTTGGTTGTTACCTAGATTATATATGTTAATATTAGTGAAACTTTAATGCTATTTACAGATATCAATGTTTTTTTTAGATTCTCTGAACGAGTAAAATCATTCACAGTTATGCATTAGTGGTTCTATATCTGCACGTATAAATTATTGTTATTATTATTTTTTTATAAATGAATTCATTTCACTAAACTGAATTTGATATAAGCCAATATGACAGTATGTTGCAGGCTTTTTTATTTACAAATAAATTAAGTATTTTAAAAACATTCGATTCACCACAAAGTGCGGTATAATTTTTTTGATGTAGTGAGTTAAACTTAAGAAATACTGCTGTGTGGTATTAGAATCGAGTTATATTGAAGTGTTTAAATAGCAAAGATCGTACAATATTTCATATTTATACACGATCGTTATACGAGGACTATAAAGTTACCACTAAATTAGTAGTTTTATTGAGAGTAGCAATCTGTACACTATGTTATTGAACTAATTTAAAGAAAAAGTGTATTCAAAGTGATAGTTTGTATTTCCTTCGTTAAACATGTTACAATATAATTGTTGTACCTATATATACTATGTGTTGCTTTTTCTAGAACCAATTAATATGTTAGCAAATTTTAGCCAGAGTGCTAGAATTCTGCGGAAAGAATATAATAAAATATAGAAAATATGCACTCATTTATTTGTTTTATTTATTTTTTTAAACTTACTTTTATTAGATATAGTATTCTATAACATTATTATGTTAAAAAATACTTGAATGCGCTAAATTCTTAAAAATGAAAATAATATACATGATAAATATTAGCCTCCTATAAATAAAAGTGCATTTTTATTTATCTTCTTATGTCGCCGCCCAGTCTAGTATTATCTGTTATATGGATATGATTATCTTCATCATCATCTCAGCCGTAAGTCCGTCCACTGCTGGACATAGGCCTGCCCTTTGGATCTCCGAAGCAACCTGCATCCAGCGTTTTTGTCTGTTAAATTCAAAGGTATGGCGACCACGTCATGTATGTAACCAATATAAAAACTCTAAGATGGATAAATTATTAAATTTTATTGTCTCTGTGTTTCAAAAACTGTTAGACCTACTTTTATTGGACGCAGACCTTAATCTATGTCTTATTACAATGTCTGTAAATATATGTAAATGACACTTCTTCCTTATGAGAGATTATTTAGCAGAGATCAATTCAACCTCTCTGTTCCTGAATCGACACTTCACTTAAAACACGAGAAATTAAAATGAGAAAATGTACATAAAAAAAAGGCTATTTTTAGTTATATAATTTATTTTTAAATAATATACATATTACGGGTCACTTACTATCCTAAGTAATATTAGAAGAGAATTATTTCATAATAGAATGAACCATCCAGTGAGGTAGCTATAAATATTCTTATTACTAAACATTTCCTTTCACTGATTAAAATTCATGGATTAGTTAAAACTATTGCATATACTTTTTCAAATAAATACTTTTTATTAAACCTTTTTATTACTATATATTGTTAGCAGTTCAAATGTATAATATAAAAATACACGTCAATAGTCAATTTTTGAAATTATTTAATTTACAACAGAAGATGATTTTGAGTCTCATTTTCACTATCTTAAGAGTTGATTATATACTTTTATACTGCCGATATATATCTTGGAACATATCACGGCAACTCATTTTAACCTTCAACTTGGAGCAGAGTAAGAAAACGCCAGACAACTTTCGATGCAATGAGTAAATTTCTTCGGGAGGCGGACAAAGTCTATGCGATAAGATTGTTGGTACAAGAGATTGGATACGTTTAGTAGTACTTTGCGAACCAAAATCGAAACCATCACGATTGTCCTTGGTAAAAACTTCACCCATTATCATTACAGTGTCTACGTGTGTGTCCTGCATAATCTGAAAGTTTTCCATTATTATATTAAGTAATAGTGACGATCCTTAATGCCTAATGCAGCGTACAATAGACACAATAGAGAGAAATCTTATTTTGACTGAAATTGTTGACTTTATCTTTTATAAAATAAAGAATAAGCACAGAGTAGAACAGAATTATATTTGGAAGGTAGACAAACATACATGCACCTATTGCGTACACATCTGTCTTCTGCATAATATTTTAACAAACCTTAGACTCATAACCTGTGAGGAATTTCATTTCCAGCGACATCCGCAAGATGGCGGCACGGTCACCTTCCGAAGCGGCGTGGATTATCTCAATATATTGGTCCATAAACTCCTTTGAGTATTCACGTGTAGCTCCAAAGTCCAACAAAATAACCTGTAACCAAACAGTCAAGTTTACACTGTTTACCTTAATACCTTACACTCATATATCTAGAAACATTTTTTTTGTGATTGACTAACTTGCTGTATGGTAATATGGCCTTGTCAGCTATCTAGAGACAGCCTTAAACTCGGACTATTTATAGTGAATTTGTTTTACCAAATGTGTATAATAAACTTTATGTTATGTTGGATCACCTGTTTGTTGTTTGTATTATAGAAAAAGTTTGCCCAGTTAGGATCTGTCTGCATACAGCGTAACACAAACATTTCTCGCAAGCAAAGCTGCATGATTTTGTAGGCAATATCCATTCTCGTCTCGAGATCAGCATCAAATAATTTATCTATAGGTTGCCCTTCTATCAATTCTGTGGTCATTACTTCAGAAGCGCATAAATCATCTGTAAATTTAATTATAAATTTATTATCATACAATTGCGTCTTTTGTATTTAATACTGATACTGATCACTATAAGCAACCAAACCAACCAATTACAACTGGTACATAATATTCAGGATACGGCGCAAGTAATCTCTTGAATTTTCTTGTACACTCTGCTTCACGAAGATAATCAACTTCCCAGGCCAGCTCTTTTTTAGCGACCTCCACTATATTGTCTATGAACATTCCTTTCGGAAATAGATTCCACACCTACGATATAGAAAATACAATTTAAAAACCACGTTCAACGTGGGCCAAACAATTCAGTATTTCCAACAAAAAGTTATTGGGGGCTGGCTATATAATAAAGTTGATTATACCGGTTTATATTTTATCTATCGAATAGCACTATTTTTTCATTATGATTTCAAGATTCTTCAATACGTTGAAATAATACTTAAATTTAAACACACAATATTAAGAAATTTATATTTGCTTTTGCATATTGAGAGTCAAAACCAAATTCTTTTTTCTATCAAAGGTCTTAGTTAATGTTAACCTCACAGTAACACACTTCACTTTATTATTTTTATGTTGTGTGATCACAAAGTCATATTAGGTACTGGGTCTGATTAATGTTTAAATCGTAAGCGACATTATCGTTTGAGAATTCATCTACTTTGACGCACGCCTCATCTATTGTCTTTTAATTAATATAAAACATAACTTATTTAATTATACTTCTTGTACTTCGCTTGGGAGTTTGTTGAAGTCTTTTGATATGAGTTACTTTATTTTGTAGATTAGTACGCGGCGGTAAGGATATACTATGTTAATTTCTTGTATGTATATATTTTATATATATTTTTCAAGATACGTGACCAACTAACTACAAATATTTCACGAAACTACTGCGTTTCATATAAATTATACGACTTTCTAAACGTTGCTTCTGTACAATAAAAGCAGTTCAGGCGGAACCAATAAATAGCATTTTTTATATCTTACTTTAAGTACTCCTACGAGATTATCTATGTCACTATTAATTCCTTTTGCAACACCTGGATATTGCACTTTAATTGCAGCTTCTTGTCCATTGTGCAATACTGCTAAATGCACTTGTCCTAAAAAAAACACTACAATTACCGTATCAGCATTTCAGAAATAAATTAAAAAAGGCTTAATGTCATTTCTACCAATAGATGCTGCAGCAAATGGCTTTTCTTCAAAATATTGAACCCGGCTTCTCCATTCAGGACCTAACTGGGATAACATTACTCTCTCCACTTGCCATGTGGGCATGAAATCAGCTGATTGTCTTACACGTTCAAATATTCTTTGCAAGTCTGATGGTATCATTGACTCATCTTGTATACTGAGGAGTTGACCCAACTTTAAAGCTGCACCTTTTTATTATATACAAAAATGTAATTTATTAATAAAAAGCACATACTCTCATATACAAATAGAATAAATTAATAGAATAAATACCTCTGACTTTGCAAAGTGTATTCACAATTCGTTCTGCATTTGCAGGTGATAAAAAAGCATTGACTGTATCATCAGTCTTGCCTGTCACAGATTGAATTGTATTCCTAGCATATTGTGCTACTGTTCCAACACCAAGACCTGCAGCTAATGAACCAAATGATATCATTCGACCGATACGAGATGCTGGTACCACACGAGCCTTTGAATTTTCACTAAGCTGCAAAAATAAATAAAATATCAGAAATTTTAGAATACTTTCTATAATTTTTTATTAACACATCTTTAATATGTCAAGTATCTAACAAGCTATGTTAGCAATGCTTTTGTTATACAAAACTAGTTAAATGAGTGAAATAAATGTTAACAATCTATAAATAAAACAATACCTACAGATACTTTTAACTTCTTATTTGCTACTGGTTTTATTACTGGAAGTCTATTTAGTTCAATATTACAAGTGACATCTCCTGTATCAGATGAAGATGGATGCAACACCTTTGGTGTTTCAAATGATTTTACTTTTAACTTTTCTGCTTGGGCTTTTAAATTTTCCAAAGGTATGGTTATATCTGGTGATACAGATATGAGTGATGGTTTTTCATGAACCTTTTGTTGTTTTAAACTTTCAAATTTCTTATCAAATTCTCTATTTAGTTGATCAATTTCATCTTGCAATTGGGGATCCATGATATCTTTTTCAACCCTATTTGGAACCTGCATTAAAGCATATTGTCTCATTCCATGAAAAACAACAAGAGCTCTATCAAACAAGTCTTTCGGAATATCTGGATATGCATTGCTTTTAAAAATATTAGTTGTACAGTTACGAAGAATTGGCTTGAAGCTAGAATTATTCCATACTAAGCTAGCATTTTCTTGCTGCAATTTAACTCCAATTTCTAATACCTTACAAACACCCTTTGTTATCTGTATTAAGTCATTAATATGGGACATGGCCTGAAAGATATGTTAAGCAATTATTATATAAAAATATAAATAATAATATAATATTAGCTTATCAAAGGAAAAAAAATAATTCAGTATTTATTGCATAACAACTGGTTTAGTTAATACATATATATATTAAGATATACATATACTACATATATATATATATATATATA
>JAAAKR030324420.1:19015-39778 GCA_010014985.3 Delias pasithoe
ATATATATATATATATATATAAAGTAGAATGTAAAAATACAATGACTAGATGTAAAAAATATATTATAAATATTAAGCTAGTTGTTAGATTACCTGTTATTTGTAAATGTCTTTGGTTATATTTATACAATGTGTACATAAAAATTATATCGACACTTTAATTTAGTTTTGCGCTTTGTATTTAAATCTAAAAAATATTTGCTATCGGGATTTCAAGTTTAGACTCAATACAATATCATGAGTTCATGACGGGATCACAACTATATACATATTATATCCTTTAATCTGAGCCAGTCTCGGACTAATAAGAAATCCCCACAGACGACAGAAGCTTTAAAAAGCGAGTGCACAGTGCGCACTGGTGACATTAATGGGTGACAATAATTTTTTGTCACTGTCAATCATGAATTTGCTTGATTGCACAGTGACAATGACACAACTTTTTTTATTTGTTAAGATGTATTTTGATTCGATCGTTTGCACTCTTCATTAGAACTAGAAAAAAAAAATAACCACCATGTTTGTAAAATTACATGATTATCCGAGCAAATTTTTTCGTTATTTTCCAATAAATTTTTCAAGCTTCGACGAATTATTAAGTTTACTGAAACCTACCATAATAACTTACGATCCATTTTTATTTTGCGCGTATTTTTATTATGATTTCTTTAACTTGTCAAATGAACTGAGCGTTCATACACTTCATATTCCATAACCCATGCCACTTGAGTTTATGACTAACGCTCAAAAAGTAGAAACATCAAACAAATGGAACAACAACCGTGGTTGTGAACGTGATCATTCTGAGCGCTTAGCGGAATATACGAATAATTATGACGTCTAGGGTTTGACGACCTTTTTGCGTCAGCTGTTGACATTATATATGTTAGTACCTAGAATGAAATATCAATTGCTAGTCACAGAAGCTAATAATATTAATCAAATGTCGTGACTTTAAAACACAGTAAGTAAAATACTACAAACAAACATTTTAAACTATTAGATCTTCTTGCTTTAATAAGATATTTATCCAATGAACAGTTCTTTAATAAAAAGATTTGATTTAAAATTGTTCTATTGTAACTTTACCTAATTCTCAACATAAGTTTTTCTACCCCATTGCGATTAACCAGAATTCCATTGGAAGACATAACGTCTTTTTAAAAAAAACTTGCTTTTGATGTAAATTATATTATTATGAGAAATAGTAATAAATAAATAATGTAAATATTTTGAAATATTTTAATTATTATTATTTTAGCCAATATTAGTTTGATTACATAATTGTTATAAAATTAATAGCAAATTTTAAAATTGAATTCAAATAAAAACTAACATTAATACTTGTATCAAACCTTTATTTCCACAAGTTTTAGAATATTTATTAAATTAATATGATAATATTAAGCCTTAATATTTATCATTAAGGTTGTCATGCTGCCATATTTTAATTTTAAAATACACTCAAATAAATGCAAAAATTAAATAAAATTAATAAATTTATAATTAATTAATAAATTAATGTTAAGCTTGTAAGTAAATACTATTACAATGATTTTCTTGTTTTGTATTTATTTAGATTTATTTGGTCTGCAGTGATTAAACTAATATTGTCGTATATATAAAACATTATAACATTTTATTAATTAATAATAATTTAAATGACTGATGCTTTTGTAAGTCATAAGAAAGTATAAACAATGAAGCTTAATAAGCAAAGCAGTAATTTATTTTTAATGCTCCAGTAAAAAAATTATATTTGAAATGCTTTTGATTCAGTCACAGACCAACATTTTATTATAACTTCATCATTTTGAAGGCTCATATGCAATTTTCCAAAATTGTAGAAGGTAACAGAAACTCTGTGAATCTCTGAAATATGTATTAGGGGCTAATTATTCAAGTGAACATATTTCATAACATCCACAAATATGTTTTCTGGAAGTGGATCGCAATGATTTGATTGGAAATCTCTCATATATTTATTAATCTGAAATTTTAAAATATGTTTAAAAATCATCATTGTTGTGTAGAGCGCAAATATATTTATATAATTGTTTAACACAAAAATCGTATTTTTATTTATTTAACAATTAATTTAAAAAAAATTGAATACATTACCAATTGAAGAGCCTGCCGATTTACATCTGACAATTCATCCTTATTTATAGCAGACCGTTGCATCTCACTCATTGCGACATAAGATATTATAGCGTTTTGCAAATCATCACTATCATTGAACCACAAGGGGAAGCGGGATTTAAGAACAGTAAGAAGCAGTGAATTTCCGAAATTTGTCTTCAGTTGGCCTTGTCTAAATTTTGATAGAAGTATTTTGTTACACTATAGTTTTATAATGATCTAAACTCATATTTAAAGTGTTTTTAGAATATAAATAAATGAGGCACATTCTACTTATCTAAGATCTACACGAGCTTGTGAAAAGAACCTGCGATCAGCGAGCATGTATGGTTTATTAAAATTATAAGTATATAGCAATTTTACAAACCGTAAGCAAATTATATCATCTTCAGTTCGTCGAATAAGTTGCAATGGGCCATTGTATTTTGTTAGCAACTGACCAACATTTAAATCAACATAAGTTCGGATAACCTCCTTCACTAGCAAAGACCACCATTGAGGCATCTGATTTTGAGCAAGTGGTAGCAAGTCATCAAATGTAGCATCTAAAACCTGGAGAAAATATATTTACATAATTGACTGTCTTGCCCATGTTACTAAACATACACAATAAATTAAGAGTTCAATTTTTTAACCATGTTTCCCAAATTGAGAAAAATGATTCCATTACATGCTTAAATTAATAACATAAAATCGTCAACTTTGAGAATTTATATATAACTTTACACTAAATTTTTTAGTCGTACCAGTCAAGTAGTTATTAATATTTAACGATAAGATTATAATTACCAGAGCCTTAATATCAGGATAGCAAGCTGCACCCCACGCTGCAGTATATCCACCAATACTCCAGCCATATAGGACAATATTTTCAATAGGAAAGTTAAGTTTTTCAATTGCATACTGAATTACAGCATCAATAGAGTTCTGTTCTTGTTTCGGAAATGGTATACCCTACAAAAAATATAATAATATAATAATACTATTACCTATTGAAACATTTTTGTTAAATGTTTACTTACAGTGCTGCCTGCAAAGCCTGGGTGGTTCCATCCAAGGGCAGAAAAGCCTGCCTTTATGGGTGTACTTATTATTCCGATTTCGTAAAATCCCGAGTTGCCCTCACAACATATCACAAGTATATTACCATTTGCATGAGCTCGATTGTCAATAAATATAGTATCTATTGAATTAGCATCTGATGTTAAAATTTTTGCTCTTCTAGCATAAAAATTCTGAACTAGTTGAGTTCGACCCTCTAATAAAGAATTCCCTACAAAGTTAAAAGATTTAGTAGATCTGGCATTACATTGATTTCTTAATATGGCTGTAGCAATAGACTTACAAAACAAATTTTGAATAATAGACATGGTTCCAGGATATATGATTTTCATGGCAAAAGTATGCACAGCAATAAATGCCAATATTTGTATAGGAATCCTTTGATAAATGGGCAAGTCTTCATTTGCACACTTATTGAATGGAAGTTTTTCAAGCCAAGATATCCTGAAAAATTTTGAATGAGGTCTTAATATGTACTACAAGTCTATCTCTAGTAAGAACAAGGTAAGTAAATTAGAGGCGATATTAATATTATTACGCAGCACAATGAAAACTTTCTTCTTTAGTAATCAATGTGAATAACACACCAACAATAATGTTATATAGGATAACATGAATTATTGGTTGTGGCAGTAACGGCATGAAACGAATGCAGACAGAAACAGTGATGCAGTTAAAAATCTTATGTTGCAGTGAAGCCAATGTAAATTTTATCTGTACAAGATTGTGACAGAAGCCATCCTTATTAATGGATTCAAGACATTTATATGCTAACTACTAACAGCTTCAAGTAGTGTGGTAGTAGTTTGTAAACTATAACAGGGAGACTAAAATTAAGTAACTTTCATTTCATTAAAAAATATTTCTTCTGTAATTATTGATATACCTAGAAAACAACTAATCTTCATATTCTTCTTTTTTACTATTACTCTAACTTTGATAGCAACTTGTACTTTTGTATTGATAATTTCAAACCATATTAATAAACAAAATCTTACCTTTGTGAACCAGGCATTGCAAATGTCACAGGCCAAGCAGAAAATTCATAATCATATTGCCTGATTAAAGGGATTAATTCTTGAGTTTCAGTGTTTTGTTTTTGTATTGAGTACAAAAATTCACTATACTTCGAGTTCAAAGCTCGTCCTATAGCTCTTGTAAGAAATGAAACAAAAACTAAGCAAATGAAACCACATGTTACTTTGCCTAAAAACTTTGTTTCATCCCATGTAAAGAAATCTCTTCTATAAATATAAATGCCTATAAATGGACATGTATAAGTGATAAAAGAAAATATATTCTGCATCTGAAAATATGATAGATAATTTATACTCAATTGTATGAATACTTTTGTGCATTTTATTAATTCTTTACTTACAATTGTAATAACTTTATCACCAAACTTTTCTAACTTATTTGGTTGATATACTATCTGTAATAAAGAAAAAAGATGAGATTATTCTTAGTGTCCTTACTTATCTCAGTTGTTTAATTAAAAAAGTAAAATTGAAAAACAACTAATTCTATTCACAAAACATGATAAATAGGAACATAATTGCTATGGTATGGCAGTTTGAGTCACATTCTCAAAACAATACTCTCCAGTTACTAAAAAATATTTTTAAAAAAAATGTGCAAAACAAATTAAAAAATCTTGACTAGTTGCAACTTATAATGTACATTATTTGGGCAATAAAGTCTTTGACTTCATACTACCTTATCTTGTATTCTATAATAAGCCCTGTGGGTTCTTATTCTGTAAATTGCTCAATATTAATATTAACTGCTTTGAGTGAATGTTACTTTAATTATTAAATATAATTCTTAGCAAATAATAATATACGACACAATATTATTTTAGTATGACAATTTACTAGACTCAAATAATCAATTAATGTACCATCTAGCACTAATAACAATAAAAAATATAGATCTGGTTTTTCAGCTGAGACTGAAACGCACTTGGTTTAGTATAAACTTCCTAGAAACTTGATGCATTTTACCAATTAGTCTGTATTAATTATAAAAATAAATGGAAACATAGTATATCACATTTTTTGTAACCATTTATTTAATATAATATAAAAAATATTATTCTTATTTTTATTTTCAAATTAAGTTCACATAGTTTTTCAGTTATCAATAAGCGTCATTTGCTTATTGTTACTTTTTCATTAAATACTAAATATTGGTATTTTGATATCTTACTAATAGTTTGGTTTGTAATTATACTTTAAAGAAATCATCAATCTCTTATAGGTCTACAAAAAAATAATTACAGAAATTACTATTACACTCATAGTTCCATTCTTAGCAAAGATACAAAAAAGCAGTCGTTTAATTTTTCGCCACGTAAATTATTGCGACGATCTCAAAATGCCTCATTTTTGAGCCTCTATATTCATACTAAATGTATGGGAGTATTTCATGTCAAAATTTCGGAAACTTCTAATTGATTTAAAATAAAGTATTGATGTTATATTACAGATTAGGCAACGTGCTTTCTTAATCAGTTAAAAGTTTATTAATATCTTTGTTATGGAATAATCGCCTGGACACACTTACACGGTGTATATTTTAGGCGAGCGTCAAACTAACGAAATCAGTTTCAGTTTCGGTCGAACAATATTTTAAACAAAACAAAACGATGAGACTCTAGTCTTACATGTTAAGTTTACAATGCAAATACATGTCACCAATGTATTCAATTTGAAAAACTACAAATTATGATAAATCACTTACATTTTTATCGCCAGCACTATATATTTTATAAAGACGGGGAGAGTAAACGCACTGCCATATTAATTTTAGCATTTTGGACATTAGGTTCACAGCAACAATTTCACTAAATAACTGAATTATATGTCAATTATAGTATAGATTATTTATGTTTGCTTTGAGATTTAAAAAAATCAATACGATCACAGTTATGATCACTAAGTACTAAATTAATAATAGAATATACTATAGGTTGTTACTTGTATAACACATGTCCTAGACAACAATCTGTTATATATTTGGTTCAAAATTTCTGGTTTGCACTTAGTTTTGACAATATGCTAAGTAGTAACTGATATTTTATACGATTATACTGCAGAAAAACAGAAAAATGAACGACAAATAAAGTTGGCGTATGTGTCAATATGATTCGTAGTATTTTATAATTTCTATATGTTCACCACAATATTCTTACTCTGTAGTTATACCATAATTTATGATGTGCAAATTTGTTATATTATATTTGACAGCGAATTGTAGCCGGGCGAAACGTCAAGCATTAATGAGTACTGACTATTGCAAATACAAAACGTCAAATTGACAGTTACGACTTACGAGTGACGCCTGTGACTGCTGACACACTATTTTAACTTTAACTGTAATATGTTATATGCATCTATTTAAATTTGAGTTTCATAACTTGGCTATTAAGTATTACAGAAGAAGCCATCGTTAATCATTGTGGTCCAAAGGAGGCCCAATATTTGTATAGCTACAAATATACATCAGAATGCTTGCTTATACAAATGCCGGTATCCCTGACAAATCCTGGCAGCCTCCAGTTGCAATTTTAGAAACAACGTTAGTAATAATAACTTTTTAGAAGATATTTTTCAATACCTATAATATTATTTTATTTTCAGAATGGGGACTATAATTGTTGAAATGTATTGGAAGCACAGTCCATTGACATGTAGAAATTTTATGGAATTAATAAGAAGAGGTTATTACAATAATACAAAGTTTCATAGAATTATAAGAGACTTTATGATACAAGGAGGTGATCCGTCTGGCACTGGCAAAGGAGGGCAGTCAATATATGGCCCACTATTCAATGATGAAATCACCCCTTATTTGAAACATACAGGTGCTGGAATTCTATCTATGGCAAATGCAGGTCCAAATACCAATGGCTCTCAATTTTTTATAACTTTAGCACCAACACAGTGGCTAAATGGCAAACATACAATATTTGGGCGAGTTCAAAGTGGAATGTCCATTGTTAAAAGGATTGGCTTAGTAGAATGTGATAAGAATGATTATCCCGTAGATGCTGTAAAAATTGAAAGGGCATATATACCTAAGTGATCATATGAAGAACATATACAGTAATTTCAATTAAATAAAAAGTTTATTAATGAAAATTAAATTTACAATGTTTTATTAATATCCTGTTAAGCTGATAATATTTTGTCTAAGATGGATATATATAAAGTATGTATATAAGTTGTACAGTAACTTCCAATCTACTAATAAATTATAAGATAATGACATTTTTATACATATTAATGTGACATCCATATTTTTTTATTATCTATCTATACTAATATTATAAAGAGGAAAGATTTGTATGTTTGTAACGAATAAACTCAAAAACTACAGGACTGAAGACAGCGGTGGGGAGATCAGATCAGTGAGATAGGTAGCCGCGCGGTCGGCTCCCTACGCAGCAGATGTGTCATGTAACTGATCTTAAATATTTTGTAGACTATTTAACTTGCATTTATTTTTTGTTTGAGTAAAAAAGTTCTTTTCAGAACTTATTATAAATTGTTCATTCATGAAAGGCTTGGCTTTACTGCTATAATATCCTAAATTCTATTCTTACTTATAATTTATATAGTAAAACAACATTTGCCTGGTCAGTTAGTATTTTATAATTTGTTACCAAAACATTGAACCATAAAAAATATAGCCCTGTTTTGAGTAAACCTAACCCTTACAGTGCCTTTGACGCCTAGCGTTACACCTTAACCCTTAATAGCCTGATTTATGAAAGTGTTTTTTTTTAATATTACTGTGTTTGCTTGAGGATCTAGATGAAGGGAAAAATACCCAACCAATAAAAAAATGCTCATAGTAATGTATACATTGCGTTTAAAAGATTGGTATCAAAATTGAAACTCTAGGTTATTAAGGGTTAATCCTTTCTGCCATGCCGCGATCACGCCAGGCATGTTCCCCAATTTTCATCAATATCTCAAACATAAGACCGTATTTTTCACCGAAACAGTCAGAGCATAAATTTTATACAGTAAGCTAAAGAATTCTTATGTGCTTTCAGGATCTAATAATTTAGTGATATCGAAAATAATTTACTATGTAATGTCGGGAACACGCTAGCCGTGTTAATTCTACATGAGTTGTCAACCTTTTACTTTCTAGTGCTCTGCATTTTGTTTGAACAAAAAACTGAATTACCTAATGAAGAAGATAAAACATTGCCCAGTATCTTTACATTAGTATTGAGGACGATAATTCGCTTTTGAAAGTTATACAGATGCTTGCAAAACGATAAGTCGGGAGATGTTCAACAGCATTTTGTTCCCATGGTTTATTGTAATGAATTTGTATTTTTATACCGTATAGTTCTATGAAGACTCATTGAAACTTTTGTGTTTTCCGTTATAAGTGCGTGTAAAATTGATGCGGTCATAAATAAGTAGCCAAAGGTTGACATTCACAAAAGTCGACATTGCAGGGCCGAGAGCGCGCCTAGCACGTTTGTATTTTTTGAATCGATGGGAACCACTAGAAACTCGTAGAGTGAAAGGGTTAAAAGCATTGCTTGTTTATTGACAACATGAATCATTTTGATGCCAATTAAATCACTGGATACTTACTTCATGTAACCACTCTTGAAAAAAAAAACAATTTTTTTTTTCAATATATGAGTATGTTACAATTTACAAACATTTATGATATAATACATGGGAATGGTACAAATAGAAATCTTGTTGAGTGACAGTGAAAATAGTTTTTACATATTTCCGGTTGCCGAAATTATTTCTTATATTATTATAAGTAATCGTACTTATTGCTAACGTCTGACAAGGCCCCTGATGCCTTTTTGCTGTTGACCAGAATGGCATTTACAGCTAAATGCGCGAAAGGTCCATGCCGTTAGCTTGTTCAACCTTGATGGCCCGTCAAGCGAAAGGAGAAGGTTCGCGCCCTGTGGATATAGAGCGGTGACAGAGGCCAAGTATACAAAAAAAGGATTGATAATAAAACTCGGCCAGTGGTGGGGTGTGGGTGGGCATAGCTTATGGTTATGACCCCACCGGGTTAGACTCCCAGATAGCTCCCAGATGTGCCAGGAACGTCATAAAATAAGCGGGGAGAAGTGAAGACTCAACGAGCTTCAGCACGATTCCAACATGCAAGACACGGTCAAAGGTTTTCTCCATGTCCAGTAGCTCAGCCACTTCGCTTCCTTTCTCATTGGGGTTCGTGGTCACTGAGTCCAATACTTGTGTTAGCTACAGTGTCGTGCTGTGTTCCGCTCTGCAGCAGAACAGTCACTTCAAAATAAGTATTTGACGTGGGGAGAAACGACCAGGATATGGCGTCTCCTGTAATCCAGCTACTCGGAGGTGTGGTGCGAAGGATGATTTTAGGTCGGGAGTCCAATTCCATGTTGACTGGACATTCACAGTTAGCCCGGCCCGACTACCTTCCCGGAGGAATCTGAAGAGACCTACTAAGGCGGTAGGGATGACCACTTAAAAAATACATCGATATTTTAATCGACTTAAAACATGAAACTTCAGTATCGAGTTTATCGATATATCGCTAACAGCAAATCGCTTAATATCGATATTTTCTGCGATCGATTACTGTTCATTCAAGTTTAGTATAATCCTTTTCCTGTAAAATGCACAAAATCATTTAGTTATTTAAATAGTAGATAATTCAAAAGAGTAAAGAAAACAAATAATTGATTTATTCTATAATTATATCGAATAAAATAAATATTTAACAAAACGTCGTTTGGCCAAAGTCGACTTTTTTCCTCCGATACATTGAAATAAAAATTGAACAAGTTCTATAAATCGATTTTAAGTGTATATCCCTAGGTGGGGCCTGGAGATAGTTAATAGACGCCATGTTTTGTCACGTTTTCTTGGTTGTTCATTAAACATTTTAAGAATTGAAAAGCAAATTTCAAAAAGGTGGTTTATTTACGATATACTTTTAGAGAGAAAATATGATTCCACTTAATAAAAATAAAAGACCAAGTGAATCACTGGAAGTTGATAGAGTAAGTATTATAATATATTATACCGATCTTTGCGAGTAAGGCCTCACGCGTAGTAATAGCAGCATGATTCCTTGTTAGTTTGACTCAGTAGCGAATGTTTTATAAATTTGTATTAAATTAGTATCTAATAATGTTTTTTACGCTTATTAGCTTTGCGTGATATATTTTACCAAATTATAATTTCAAGGTCATTATTATAAATTAAATCTATTCTGTGTTATCTTATAAATTAAATCTATTCACTATTTGGTTATTGGGCTGTTTTGTCCTCATATCTTGTTATGCCACAACTTATACATATTTGTATATGTTATATAAAGTTGTTTTATATATATAAGTTAATAAGTGATGTGATTACCTTATAGCTTTATACAATAAGCTTTAGTAGTGTTAGCGTTATTACGTAGTTTTAAATTAATTAGAGATTCCTGTAATACAACATATTAATTACAGGCCTTCGGTGATCCTTATTTCTGATGTTGATATAATAGTTGCCTCAATTTTTGTTAAATTAGAATTATTAACATGTAAAATTTTTTTAAATTGATTTATTGATTTTCTTCAAATTTGGCTCTAAGTGACACTACATCCGTATTTCTAAATTGCTTGTGTAGCTTGCTTCTTCAGCATGAATATATTGTTGATATTGGTTGGTCTGCTTTACGTTTAAAAGGCATAAGACATTATGCTGTAAAAGTAACCAAGTTAAACTAAGTCTCAATGGACCATAATCTGACCAATATTGGTAAGATTTCCAGAAAACTAAGTTGCTACATTTGTACAGTTTAGTTTAACTTAGCTTGTTTAAAATGAAAATCTTTTTCAGTCATTTGTTAAAAGAGTTTCTGGGCTATTGCCGTCTTCTGTTATGAGATGGTTCAGTGGCCAAAGTTCTTCAGTACCAAATGGAACGGCTACAAAACAAGAATGCACAGATTCAGCAACTGAAGATGAAGGATTAGAATCTCCAATTATATGTCAATCTAATGGTAAAAGAATGCGTCTTAGCCAGCCTACATCGAATCACTATTTGCCAACCACAGTAAGTAATTATGTGATTATCATATGGCACCAGAAAGTATATGAAAATGTCTATGTTAATATGATTTAATATTAGCAAAACCTAAATATGTGATATTATAGTTAGCTGCTTTCTGCACCCTTCACTATTCCTATGTTTCTATTCCTGGTTTGCCTTAGCATCCAAAATGCTATGTGCTCATGACCTAATTCTAATATTTTTTTAAAGTAAATAACTAAAAGATTTTTAATTGTTTACAAAATTAATTATTACTTTATACCTAAATATCTCTCACTTCTACAGTAATTATATTATTTGTGTAGTTCTATTATCTAGGTTATGTAATGTGAAATTATTATCAAATGAAATGTCATTTTCATTACCATTAGAAAAGAAATAAAAACATTTATTGCGAAATAATTAGAATACAAAATTGAGCTGTCACTCACAGTCATATAGCGCACTAATGACTAAACAATGGTTAATATTAGCAAGATCACCTGGCCGGGAAGATCGGATGAGGTAGGAGAAAGTGTGTAATAATATGCCTAAATGTTTTGCTGGGATAAGAAGCGGTTAGTCATTATAAGTTGATGAATATTGATACAGTTTCATTGTTGCAAGCGATATTTTAACTACGTATGTTATTAGGATTAGGGCAAGACCCTTCAATCTGGTCGTAATAAGTGATCGGTCGTTGTAGTCGGTTTCTACTGTATCTTATTTTCATCTAAATATTTAAGGGTTTTGTTAACAAAGTTTGGTCCAATATCTCATTAATCAAAAAATCTAAGTTTTTTTTAAAGAGTAAAATTCTACTCTTGAGATCCTTAATAAGTCTAAAATTATATAACTTTACTTTTATACCCATGGGGCTAGATTTGAATGCAAACTAACACAATTTAAAATGGAAATGCAGTTTATGTTAGGTCCCTACATAATTATGAAATCGTCAGTCATATTAGCCACCTTGTGGTAGTCCAAAGCGCTTTCAAAGATTATATTCATTCTCATTGAAATGATTTGATTAGTAAGATATCAATGAGCTACCTTTGAAGTGGAAAAAGTAAATAAGTATATATTAAAAAAAATCTACTTTATGTTCCTACCTTACAAAATACTAATTTATTAAGTAAAGATGTAATGTATTCTTTTTACATTATTTCAGACATGTGCCAGTACAAATACTGAAGCTATTTTTTTACCTCAAGATTCTAAAGGGACTCCATCTCATAAAACTTTCATTAAAATAGATAATAGTTTATTAAATTCTAAAACAGAAGAGACAGAATTTAATACCCCTAAAGTAGAAAACAGAGTGTCATATATTTTGAAAAATTCACTGTCATCTGGTGACTCCCCTTTAGTAAGGATACGCAAATCGTTGCTAGACATAAACACAACAACAGGTATTTATTTTATAATTTTTAATTTATTCTCTTTGTGAATAGATTTACATATGTACTATAACATTCTAGATGAATCTTCTCCACAAAAGAATCGAAGCCACTGCGCCCCATCACTTTTATCGTCGCCATTTTACCTTAACAGAACAACATATGGAGGAGCATTGTATCAAAATGATAAAAGAAAACCTAATGTAAATAAAAGTGTAGAAAATAGCAATGTCCAAATGAGCACATCTGCTAGACAAATTATGGATTTATTTGAAAACTATTCATCGCCATTAAAAGAAGTTAGAAGAATATCAGAATTTGTTAATGCCGATAATAGTTTCAATTCGTTTAGTACCACATCCAATAGCTCCAATACCTCTACAGTGTGTAAGTATTTTACTTTTTTGTATTATTTGAATTTATATACAATTACATTCATTATTATTTCAATTCTAAGCTTATAAAACTCAAGAATTCCATGTGCCTAGTCTTGCGACTATATTACATATTAAGAAGAGATCTCGCTTGATGAGTACAACCAGTGCTGCTAGAAAATTATTGGCTTCACAGACTAGTACCTCAAGAGTCTACCCATACAATAAATCGTGAGTATTTTTGATTAATATGTTATTTGCTAGTCTCATTGCAAAAGTCACGTTCAAGTGAAGATAAAATACAATTTATAAATATGTATTTATAGTATGATATTTCCTAACAGTTATTTTCTTACATGTGTATTACTAAATTATATGATCATGAATTATTAATGTACCTTACAATTTCAGCTTGCCAAAAAAAAATAAAAACCGCGATAAATTTGAAACAAAAATAAAGAATAATAAACCATCAGAATATCAGCCACTGATGGCAGTAGACTTGCCTTCGAACATTTTACAAATTGATAAAGATAATTTACCAAAATTTTCATTTGACACTTCCACTGAAAAAACCAGTGGTATAACTAAACTTTCGACAACTACAACCAAATCTTGTTCTCCATATAACATTTCTGACCTTAATCAAAATACTGATTCTGAAATTAATAACACCAAACTATTGGAGCCTAAAGAGAATAACTATGATTTTTGTAAACCAGATGAGATACGCTCCGATATTAAGACAAGCAATGACACTATAGTGTTTTCGTTTGTAAATCCTGAAAAGAGTTGTGATCAATTGCCAATTGATGTCAACATGACCAGTTCTGCTGTAGTTTTTAACACAGCGTCTGAGAAACATAATACAATTAAGAAATTATTTTGGAATTGTAGTGATTGTTTAGTAAAAAATAATATAGATGTTGATAAATGTGTATGTTGCAATGCAAAAAGACCTCTAAATGGAAGTAAAAACTGTATAGTTTGTAATATTGCTTCCAGTATAGATAACTCAAACAAATGTAGTCACTGTGAGAAGAAGGAAAATAAAGTTATACCAAAAACCGGGAATTCGTTGAAATGGAACTGTCCAGATTGTTGGGTCAATAATGATATTAGTATTGACAACTGCCTCGCGTGTGGTGGAAAAAAGTCACTAAATAAAACTGAAACAGAAAAACAAGGTGAAATTAAAAAAAATTGTAATTGCTCACTTGAAAATAAATGCACCAATTGTTCAATGTTAAAGCCAATTTCTTTGTTACTAAGTGAAGATGTTGTGGAGGACAAGACCAAACATATAGGTTCATCTGATACTACTGATGCATTTAAAACAATAATCAGAATTCAAAAAGAAAAGTGGCAATGTCCATCCTGCCTTGTACTAAATGATGATTGTAACAGACAATGTGTTTGTTGTGAAACTCAGAAGCCAGGCACTCTTAAATTACCTACACAGTTTAATTTTATAACACCTAATTTGCCATTTAAATTTGGAATTGATCCAAAATTGAAGCAAGCAGAAAATAATGATAATGTTAAGATAGAGTTGAAAGAAACCAACAATAACGTGTCCTCTAAAACATTTAATTTTGGTATTCCTATAAATAGGTCCAATGAAAATTGTTTAATGAATGATGGAAATAAAACTAAAGCAGCTACAAGTATTCCATTTACATTTGGGATTCCTATGGAAAGTCAGAGTACAACAATATTTGAAGAAAAGACTCTTAAAGAATGTGATACTTTAAAACAAAATGTTGATATGAAAGAAAAACTACCCGAGTCTGAGATAGAAATTAATGAAATCAAAATACCAACCTCGCAACCTATGTTTGATTTAAAAATAATGTTGCCCACCCAGAAAGTATATTTATTAGATGCTCCACAAGAAATACAATCTAAAACTTTAAATGTACCATTGGAAACTACTGATGTATCAACATTTACTTACAATACCAACCAAAAACAAACTTTATCTTCAAATGTGGAATCAAAAGTTACAACGGAAAAACCTGTGGTGAACCTGTCATTTAATTCAAGTCAATGTCAAGATTCTCCTTTGTTTCAAGAGAATAAAATGCCTGTGACCAGCAACATATCATTGTTTGGAAACCTACAATCTCCTAGTACTTACAGTACTTGTAATACAGCTCAACTACCCCTATTTCAACCAAACGACGCATCTAAAATTCCTCCAACAACATCCTCATTAATCTTTACTCCAGCTGTTACTGATACTACTTCAAGCTCAAATAAGACTACTCCTTCTATTCCAATACAATCTACTACTGCTGCAATATTCAGTTTTGGTTCAAACAACCAGATTTCAAATGACAATAGTGCTCGCACAAGGAAGTTTAACTTTGGAAACATTAAAACAGAGACATCTAATATGTTTCCAAGTGTAAATAGTCCAGTTCTGCCATTTAGCATTCCTCTGTCTTATAATAGTGGAAAAATTAATCCCTCAAAGATGGAATTACCAAACTTGTTAAATAATAACATCAACTCTAGTGGATTAAGCAGTAGAAGCAGTGTAATAGGTGGTAATAATCAGACTGAAAATATATTCGGTTCTAATACCATACCTTCTCATACTGTAGATATGGGGAATACCGCATTTATTGGTAGTTCAGCAAGTTCAGCAGTAACAAATGCGTCAGGAATATTCGGCAATCAAACCCAAACAGTGAACACCGGATGGTCTTCTACAACAAATATGTTTTCAACTACGAATCCATCAACTGTAAACCAAAACCCTGCAACCTTTACTTTTGGAGGCAACATGTCCCTGGATAATAATACTCCGCCATTTGGTAGTAATACTGCGACATCGGTATTTGGCATGCCTGCTGGCAATACAAATAATAATTTGTCTTTATTCTCACCTTTACATAACAATACGTCTCCATCTGTTTTTGGAAGCGTAGCACCAGCAACTGTTAATAATAATGTGACACCAGGAGGACTTTTTGGACAACAACATACAACTCCAATAGGAGGTTTTGGCATATCTAATTCAACATTTGGTGAAACATCCAACCCATCAATGCCTTTAAATTTTTCTGCTGGACAGAACACAAGAGTCTTCAATTTTACTCAGGTAACTTTAATCATTAATGAACATAATATATATATATACATTTTATTAAGCATGTTATATATAAAAATACATTTAAATTAAAGAGCTTGGATAAAAGTTAATAATAATCAATTTTAAGTAGCATGCCTATTACAGTATTTGTGGTTATAAGAAAAATACTTTGAAATGACTTAACCAATTCTTATGCAATTTGTTATTCAGTAAATATAGATCTGCTGAATAATGAATTGATATTCATAGGAATCATCATCATGATCTCAGTCGTAGGACGGCCACATGTACTTGTTCGAAGCGACCTCCATCCAGCGTTTTCCGACGACCTTTATAAGGTCTGTCCATGTTGTGGGTGGATATCCTACGCTGCGCTTGTTATCTCGTGGACTCCACTCTAGCACTCTTTGACCCCAACGGACATCTGCTCTGCGTGCAATATGGTCTGCACATTGCCATTTTAGCTTGCTTTTCCGGCGAGCTATATCGTTTGCTTTAGTTCGTCTATGGTTTTCCTCATTTCTGATTCGATCACGTAGAGAAATCCGAACATAGCCCTCTCTATTGAGCTTTGAAATGCGATGGTGAACGACCACGATTTGGTGCCGTGTGTCATCACTGGTAACACACGCTCATTGAAAACTTTCGTCTTAAGACACTGAGGTATGTCGAACGAAAAGACATTGGATTCTGCGGTTGACGTCTTTCTCGAAGTTGGACCTACCTAATTCTCGAAGTTAGACCAGTTGCCTTAGGTCAACAATTTCGAGTAACGAGTTTCCAACAGAATTCTCGTCTTATCCATGTTCATTTTCAAATCCACTTGACGTGATTGACTTCGCCATGACATTCGTCTTCCATTACGGCCGTAAACTCTCAGTGAAATCGCCTTTGTGCTTTGCCTCTGTACTCGGACTGACATGGTGGCGTTATTATACAAACATTTCAGCACTTCGATATACCGATAGTCAACATGGCATCGCTGGAGTGACTCAAGAACCGCCCATGTCTCCACCGCATCGAAGGCTTTCTCGTAGTCCACAAACGCTAAGCACAGTGGCAAATTGTACTCTTCTGCCTTCTATATTACTTGCCGCAGCTTATGGATGTGGTCCATGGCATCTTTGGGAGGTTGAAAGTCATCAAGTCTGTGCGATACGGTTCGTGATGGGTCTCTAGTTCTTCATTAAAAATTTTCTGGATGACTCTTAACACTGATAGATGTTTCACCTGCTTACAGAAGTTCTGTAGTGATTTCGTGCTCGCCCGGTGCCTTTTTGTTTTGAAGTTGCTCCAGGGCCATCTTAATCTTGTACAGACCAATTCTCAGAATAAAGGAATTCATAGGAAACGGATGTGTTAAGTTATTTTTCATTGCCTTAGTGATCCGACTGGTTCAAGCCAATGTTTACATTTTTTAATCTATTTCTTTTCATATTTTATACGTGCCTAATTCTTTTAACATGGTAAAGAGGCCAGTTATAGATACTGACTTAATATCTGATATTTCACTTTTTTATAATTTAAGAAGACTTTTTATTTGAGAAAATGTTTTTTATATAAATTATAAGATTTATATTTATATTTGGAATCAATATTAGGATGACATTAGTAATAATAAAAAAGTGCTTAAGGGCCAGAGTGACTGACGAAGCAATTTTTAATTCTTGCCTGTACTAAATGTCTGTAATAAATTAAACTTGATAAATATTACAAATATAATATTTTTAAAAATTACTTCGCTTAATTTTATTATTTTTTTATAGACACCACAACAACCTGGTGTTTACGGCTTTGGTGGTGCTGCTGCTCCTCAATTTAAAGTCGGCAGCTCATCGACTCCGGTTCATTTGCGGCGCATCAGAAAGGCTGTTCGGAGAACTACGCAACGGTGAATGTGCTGTCTACTTGACCTGTCCTCGCCAAACAACATTGTTTTGACATGGAAAAATTTGTATGTTTAGATCCTCCCGACATTCTGTAAAAAGCTATAGTAATAAGTTTTATTTTATAACCTTCATTATTTAAAATATTGGATCCGCTATTTAGTAAAATATAATTCCAGTAGTCTTATACAGAAGGTATACAGGGAAAATAGAAAATTGATAATAATTCGATTTCGATATTTGGGAATTGGCGACCAACCGCATTTCTTTGGTTCCTCGCGACTCGTTTTTCAGTGATATATAATTTATATAACCCCCTCAATTAATATAACCCATCAATTAATGCAACCCCCTTTTTATGAAAAACCTTTGTATTAATTCAAGGCAATGTAGATTTTTTTTAAAGATATAACCATCTTCATTGTTATAGAACGCCTAAATCTTATGATGGAAATATTGTACTTTAATTAACAATTGTCGAAATCTATTCAGTGACCAATTTTCGGTTTTATTCCGCATACCTTGTGTCCGGATGTGAATTTGTGAACTAATGACTTAAATCATTTCAGTGAAACCTTGAATGGTGGCTTAAAAAACTTGTGCAATTGATAGATTACATTATTGTTCTATAGATTACTGCAATTTTATGACAGCATCCGACTATTAAGTGGTTTCTCATGACATTGAAATTGTTTAAAAGTAATACTAATTGTGTTGTTCAAATTCATCTATACACTTATTATAAGGACAAATATTAAATAAAATAACTGTAATGAATTTACTGTTGCTTTTATTGAATTTTTACTATTGTCAGGTCAGAAATCGTTTGCCAGCCAAATGAAATTGTCTGAATTTTACCCAATTATTCTGTCCTAATTAGAAAATGAAATGGAAATACAGTATATTAAAATTTTATGTAATAATTTATTTTATTCAAAGAAATTAATATTTTTTTTTCAAATTAAATTCTCATCAAAATGTTTGTCGGTTATCAATAATCAACTAAATATTACTTTGTTTTTTTTACTCAAAAAATCATCCAATTTAAATAATAATTACTGAAATTACTAATACTCTCCAATAATTCCAGTCTCAACAAAGATAATAAAAAATCACATATCTAGAATTAACGAAGATACCTATATCACATTTAGTAGGACAGTCATACTTACATTTAGACCTGAAACTATTTTTATTGAATGGAAATTTTTCATTTCTAGTGTCATAGAAAATGAAAAAAAAGTTTAGAAAAATTACATTTACAGGATAGGTAGAAAGGGTCGTATCGTATGTGATACGTACGTACGCTCATACGGCTACATTTGCTATACATACCAATGTTATAATAATTTTTGTGTTAGTATTAGCTTAGAAACAGTCTGCATGTAAACCAATATGGCATTTGATGTTTTTACTCCTACAAGATGGTAATTCGTGACATAGTCCACACCTACTTCTTTTTTTGGACTTTTTGATGGCGTAGTGTAGTAGTAGATGTTACCAAACCTGGCATCAATTGTAAGTGGTGGTAGTTTATTCTGGGTAGTTGCAAAGAGTGTTGTACGCACATCAATGCACAGAAAAAAGATGAGGGGCTTATACCCTTCTTACCACGAATGCTTGTCTTGAGTGATGATATATTCTGGTATGGCAGGTCTACACCTATATTCTGGTTATTGAGAAACAGTTATATTTTTGTTCTGTTCTAACGTTAACTCCATCGCAGACAATAGTCGAAAAAGCCCCTAACTTTCATTTTAGCCTTTCTATTTTCTAATAAAGAGCGATCAACCTTTGCTTTTTGCAGCTCTGTGTATGTTATCAATAAACTTGGTAGTAGATTGTTGATTTGAGCGTTATATCTTCATCCGTCAAGTCTTCGTTTGCGTTTATAGGTGGAAGTAAATAAACATCATTACGTTGAGTTACATCATCATAACATCCGGCATCCCAACAATAACTTGTTATATCGAAACGATTCCTTATTAGTTCAGAGAACGCACGAACATGGTAAACGTATCTTATGAGAATGTATTCCCCGTAGCAGTCGCGCCCCCCCCCGCGGACCACCACACCATAGTATATAAGATTAAAAATTGTATTTTTGAGTTGGTTGTAAGTCACTTGTTGTAATGTTCGGTTGTAATTAAAAAATAAAGTTTTTTTTAAGACTTTTCGCTCATCTCCCAACGTAACTCGTTGTCCTGAATTTTCAATTTCATCGTCCTCCAAATGCATATCAATTTCTTTTAATGATAAAAATCTGAAAGGAGACACGGAATAATAGTACGTGTATAAGCCTACTGTAACAAATACAATACACTCGTTTTATGTTTAAAGAAAATACAATAAAAACAATTACACATTATTGACTCTCCAACTTTTGTTTATAATTATATATGTATATATATACGTTGCAGCTTAATGCGGGCTGGGAAACTAAATGGACGGCTCGCCTTCAATTAACGCTTTTGGTGCGACTAGCACAAGAGCGTCTCCTGTGAAATATGAACCTCGGATTTTTAGCTATAAATCTTTCAAAGTACGTAATAGTTAAGATTAAATTATAAATTTTTATCTTGGTATAGTTAAGAGGGATGTATTCGACATCTGAGCGCCTATTTTGCGCATGGGGTGGTGTGGTGTGTTACTCGAGCAACCGTAGTTCAAGAAATTTCAGCAAACCCTTCGGGTTTCCAGCGTTCTCGGAGTCCCGAGATGTAGTGCCCTATATGCACT
>JAAAKR030325197.1:0-20064 GCA_010014985.3 Delias pasithoe
GGCCGAAGAGTGCTAGAGTGGAGACCACGGAACGGCAAGCGCAGCGTGGAACGTCCAACCCACAAGATGGACAGACGACCTTACAAAGGTCGTCGGAAGACGCTGGATGCAGGCCGCTTCGGATAGGTACGCGTGGAAGTCCAAAAGGGAAGCCTATGTCCATCAGTGGACGTCTTGCAGCTGAGATGGTGATGATGACTGCATTTAAATACACCATACTAAAAAATTATTGTGATAAGTCTATTGTATATTATAAGTTATTTAATATGTTTCTGTAATATAAGAAAAAATCGATCCTGTAAGAATGATAGTTGTATTATTCCTCAAGCTGGCAAGGCCGTATGCCCATACAGCCAATTAGTCAATCACAAAAAAATCTTATTCTTCTTCATGAATCAAGTTATGACTTATACAAAACCCATTCAATTTTTAGGGGCTTAGCCATGAAATAAAAAATATTTTTTTTTCCCGCATCTTCGTTCTCGGTTTAAGGCCATATAGATAAGTCAATTAGTAACACTCCAGCATTCCAGCAACACAATTTTTTTAAAAAAATCCTGCAATACTTTTAGTTTATTCATAACAAAATCATTCCACTTTATTATATTAATGTAGACTATTTTTTTTATCCTTACGTGAAACAAATGTGGTATTTTCTGTACGACCAGATTGTACATGTCGGTGAGCTGCGATGCCATTTCAACAGGAATATCCTCGACCGTGCACACCCGGTGGATTAACTCTTCCATAAACATGCTCACTAACATAGCCATTAATCTGGTGAAATTAGATTATTGTTGCAATAACTTTTAATTTAGAATCTCTTATTTTCTATCTCTTAAATTATTCAGGTAACTAAATTTTTTCATAAATCAGAACTACTCTTACTTTAAAAAAGAAACATAAATGTCAAATTAACCTTGTAAAGACATTGGCAGGAAATACTCCAATCCAGACATTTTTAAGTAACTGCAGTTGACGCAGACATTGCCTCACTGCACCTTCAGCATTTTCACCTAAAGCATCTTTCCCCACCATACAATTCAAATCTGTAATTAAATATATTATGTTGTTAATATAACCACCGACAAGTGAAATGTATGCGGTAATTTAATTACCAATTAAAATACCGTATAAATGGATGAACAAATATCAATAATTATGTATTATCATAAATTTTAAACTAACGCCTATATATCTACGAAACGAATGTTTTAAAAATTCATAATAAAGTGTGATTAGTTAGTTCTAAAAGGTCCAAGTCTCGTCTTTTTATAGTCTAAACCATATTCAAAACCAACCATATTTCATTGCTGTTATAATCTTTATGCTAAATTATTTATAGTTTTTAGAACCTTTATTAAATGTGGTAGTGTGCGCTTTGTGTGCCTTGTGTGATATGAGAAATGTAGTAATCATCCATACCCGAAGTGCGTATATTATCCAGAATCTGTTTCCGTTGTTGCTGCATTTGCATACAAAGGTATTTGTAGCCAAGTTCTCTCATCTTCTGAACTAGATCTACAAAGCTGATAGCGTAGTTAATTTGACGACCTTCCATCAGATTAAGCCACTTGTCCCCTAGAGTCTGCAGGTTGTGTGCAAGGTACATACAGTTGTTGTGGAATAGAGCTGCAAATAATTATATATCAAAAGTTCAGTACTCAGTGGCTCCCAAAAGTAAATAAAAATGTTGCTGCTAGGACACTCAAGTAAAATGTTATTGAGTGCTTAAACGTCATGTAGTTATCATAATAATTTATTTATATAATAACTAAAAATGGAAAAACAATCAAGAAACAACTTTCTTGAAAATGATTACCCTTTATTGTAATAACATCAAGTATTTTTTATGACATTATGTGAACAAATGCTTTTCAGACCAGTAAATATATTATTAAACTTACCAACATATTGTGGTATGGTCAAAAGGAATTTCTCATGATGATATGGAACTACAGCATCATACAACTCAAATATCAACCGTGAAGTATTATAAAGTTTCCTACAAACAATATCTGTACATTGTACTGCCTGCTCCATTAGCCCATACACAAGATCTAATAATTCTTGAGTTGTCTTTGAGATCATACATCTTGGAAAATAAAAGAGACTCTGTGGAATTGTTTTGTCAAGAATAACCAAGGCCTCCATTACATCATTATCATTAGTATTCTCTGTTGGTCTACTGTCATATGGTATTTTTTCCACTCCAATAGACATTGACCCACTCAAGTCTTTGATCATAATACCTCTTGCTGTCTCCAAAAAATATTGGCTTGATTTGTCAGCAAAAAGTGTATCTATATTATCCATGTAATTTAATAATGATGGACCATTTTCAGGAAAAAAGTAAACAGAGCGAAGAAATATCTGAAATTCATATATTACAGAAGTGACCATATTGTAGGACTGAAGATCAGTAATATTATTTGGAACAGTGTGAATGAAAACATTTTGCACAATCAAATCACAAAATTCCTCACAAATTTGTTGACCAATTAAACTTAATATAGTGACTGACCTTTTAAATTCAATATTTAATTTTTCACTTAAGTAACGGAAGAATAATCGAACATTTATTATTACTTCTTCATAAGTTGGTTTATAATTTGGTTTCTTTTCAATTGACACACAAACAACGGAAACCTCTTCAGATTCTGAATAAGTATAACAAAGGTCATTCATGAATGGTTTAAGAATCTCAGTCATAATAAACTGAGCTAAATCTATTACTCTTTCTTCCAATTTGGTACATTTATCCAGTGCATTTATTATGTCTATACTAGATAACGATTCATTTAATGCTACAGTTATAGTAACTATGGTGCAATCATTTTTATCTATTCTAGTCCCATATGTAACCATCCTGTCCCATTCAATCATTAATTCATGTACAAGTCCCTCCAAAATGAGCTGCCCAGTTACTTTAGCATTACTGTATATTTCCAACTCAACAAAACCTGATGGGTTGTCAATGTACTGAAGTAAATCATATACAATTTCAACGGCTCTTGAGTAGCTTTGGTCTTCCTTTCTCTCTTCAAACTCTTTAACATATTTCCCACAATTGATAATGTCACTGACTATTTTATAAGCAAAGTTAACTGATTCCAATTCTTTAGAAATTAAATCATGACTCTCAATAGATTTCTGTATGTCATTCATAGTGGTTCCTTCAATTTCATGCTTGCAAACTTCCATTTCTTCAACTAGGCTTAGGCTTTCAAGACATAGTTCATTACATTCTTTTAAAACAGCAGCTATATCAAAGTCATTATTGTTCAAAAAGGTTCTCATTTCAAGTTTGACTTTTTCAATTTCCCTTAAGACAAGGGGAATTTTTTTATTAGGTGACCAATCACTTTCATTTCCATTAACTATGTTGGATAATATAAAATCAATATTAAATTCTTCCATTTTAATGTTTTCTTTTAGACCTTTCCTTTTTAATGGTAGGTTCTGGTTTATGATCGTCCTTAGAATATTTATGATTAGAATGTCGATGTTTGTTGCGTGATGTATTATATTTATTAGAACTTACAGCATTGCGAAGTGTATTAACAAGAAATCTTTTATTAGTTTTCTGCTGTGGGGCCTTGACCCAACCTGAAGGACCAACAATTTCAGCTCTGGCTGCACCTTGCACAGCTTCTCGCATTAGCTCCTCTACTGCTAGTCTAAAACGTGAAATAAAACTGAACAATAACTTTTAAAATTTAACATTGACGGAGTCGTTTTAAACTTCAAGAATTTTATATCAACTTTAAAGAATAAATGTAAAAGCTATGATGATTTTAAAATGATTAAAAATACAGCATTTTATAACTCACTTCTCTAGAGCTTCGTCGTCTAGCACTTGTTTATTCGGGGTATTTGTAGCATCTTGCGTATCTGTCATAGTTTGAAATAATTTTATGAAACTGATCTTATTTCATTCGGCTATACGAGAGCAAGAAACCTTCTTTACAACATTTTTGTTGATCGGATAGTCATGGCGATAAGTATCAAGATCAAAACATCACAAAAAATTAAATATATCCCTGTTCATGGGCAGTGCGCTATGTTGAATAGTATATATGTCAAATATCATAGGCTATAGAGCATTCCGACAAAACCAAATCGTTATTAGTGCGTTCCACTACATTTTCAGAATGCTAATATTTTCTTAACGTATTTAGCATTTTGAGTCTATGATATTTGACATATACATAATACGTTACGCAAATATGTGCATTTTGAGCGTTGTGAAAGTCTAGTGGAACGCACCATATAAATGCTGCTTATTCAAATTCTTTTAATTTGAACGCGACTCGAAACTGCCAATGCAATAAACGCGTGGAATGAAATGTTAGCCACGTATGAAAGATTGTCAACATCGAAATATGTATCTCTTTTCACTATTCATTTGATTTTACGGGTAGCAAATTTATGCATTTGAATTCTTAATCTATATTTTAGAAATATAAGCAATCTTGAATAATATAAGGTAAGATTACCATCTCATTTTATCACGACATAAATATTATATTATTTCTAATTATAACTAGAGTTAGTAATTTTTGTTTTCTTTAAATAAAGAGGTTTGAATTTCATATAGACTTTCGACAAATTGAATGTCATTAAAAATTTATATTTTATTATTTTTCAGAAAAAATGTCACTGAAACTGTATTCGTTACTTGTCTTAATTGCTGTTGTAACAGCAGATGAAGAAGCAGTAGCCGCGAGATTATTAGTATCTAAACAAGTACTGAACAAATATTTGGTTGAAAATATGGACATTCTTATAAAATACACTTTGTATAATGTTGGCACAGCACCAGCTGTTGACGTAAAACTGGTTGACAATGGTTTTCATCCAGAAGTATTTTCAGTTGTTGGTGGTCAGCTATCTGCTGAAATTGATAGGATTCCTCCACAAACTAATGTGTCACATGTAGCTACAGTGCGATCAAACAGATTTGGATATTTTAACTTTACTGCAGCTGAAGTCACTTACCGGCCAAGTGAAGAATCCACTGAGGTATGTTACAACAGCAAAACATTATTGATTACTATATCTTATTATTTTGAGGATGGGAAAAGTGAGTGATAGTATCTATCACACTTTTTATGCCAAATTCAGAGAAGAGACCTATAAATATCTTATTAGATAAAGGTCCCATCTCTCTACAATTTATTAATAGTGTAACAGTTAAGAACTACTTATAAATTACAGTAATCAGTTACCACCAGAATACCTGCCTACCCTATTGTTCTCTTTAGTATAAATAAAGTGTTAAAATACATAATACTTTTTAATTACAGGTGCAATTCTCAATCAGCAGTGCACCCGGAGAAGGTGCAATTGTTGCATTCAAAGATTATGATCTTAAATTCTCCTCCCACATTCTTGACTGGGCTGCTTTCGCTGTCATGACACTACCTTCTCTAGCTATTCCTTTTGGTTTATGGTATTCATCCAAAAGCAAATATGAAAAACTGGTAAAACCTAAGAAGACTCACTAAGTTAAGGCTAAGTTAGACTGTATCATAGCTTATTTTCTCTATCCTTAATAATTTTTGCGGATACCAAATTTGTAAATGTATGTTTCCTGTTTGGTGATTGTATATTTTTGAGACAATATTAGACAAAATTTATTTATTTATAATATAGTTTTCTAAGGCAACATTCATTTCAGTCTTATAAAAGTGTATCATTCAGTCTTATTATTGTAAATTATAATTAAAAATAGATACTTTTTTAAGTTATATGATTTTTACTTTTATAGTTACTTAAAATTATTACTTTAGAGATATTGTGTTCTCTGAGCCTAGCAATTTCAATTTATTTGATTATTTTTAAAATTATGAAATTAAAAAGCGATTTTCAAAGTGCCAACAAAAAAAATTAAATAAAATGTCACTTCTAAAAACAACTATATTTTAATGAAAAAGAAAACTAAACTTAGAAAGGGGTTAGTGGTCAGATAACTGAGAAACTAATAATTTTCACGAAAATCTTTGTACTTATCAATATTTTGTGGGCGAAAGCGCACGCGCTCCGTTGGATTTAACATGCCCATACTTAAACCGCCTAAAGAAGTGCCACGAGTGACGTATTACCATTGGGCAGGGGTCGACAATCCTTAAGAGCGCAATACTACATTTGAAAATCTCTGAGGGCGCATATTTTACAGATTATCAACAGTTATAAATTGGCCTAAAAAAACGATTTTTTAAATGCCTTCTCATAACAAACTACTAATCTATGCACAATCCTAAACTCAACTGACTAGTGAATACTTGCTGTATATCGCCGTTTGACAAGAGTAAGTAAATCTAGCTATCATACATTTACATTAGTTAATCGGGGGCGCATTAAAAATCCATCGGAGATGCCATGGCGCGCGTTGCCTACTGCCATAGGCAGACTATCGAATGACAATATAAAAATTTAAATAATTTTAAAAAGTTATTTTAGATATTACAATTTTTTGTTTATATGAATCATAGATTACTGTTAATGATGATGATAATAACATGCACGATTTATATTATAAGCCACTGGTGAAGTGAAAAATTAAGCTCAATTCTTCTATTACACAACAATTTCGCCTCGCACCTCATTATCTAAATACAAAATGTTAAAGTCGCAATCTCCGTTCTGGGAGGTCATTTTAAGAAATTGTAGCATATCATAGTTCTATTTTTTTCTGTTGACAGTTTTAAAGAATAGTTGCAGAATCTTACAAGTGGTTCTCTTAAATTAGCAGTCTCTTAATTACGTACTAATGTATATATATGTATGTATTTACAAAACATGAATCTTTTACTAGGTGTTTTTAATTCAAGATCAAAATTGAACTATATCATTACAATTAGGTTTATTAAAAACTGGACGTCGTAGAATTTCAAAAAGTAACGTCTTTATTAATAAATAGGCTCAATTACTTGCTACTTTCTACAGAAAATAAAACAAGTTTTTTCAAACGTCATTTATTCGTCGCACATACAAAGTTACAATAACGAATGCGATAAATAATAACACAAAACAATTGATATATACAAGTGCAGTAGACAGCCATTCCAAATATTACAATAGTGCCAACTACTTGATATTAAAAAGTTAACATATTTAGAACTGAGCGATATTCGCATTATCACTAAAAATATTTAATATCATATCAATGGGATTATTATTGATAATTTTTTAAGTTTAGGGATAATTATCAAGGTGTGATAAAAAAATTTTTTCTAACAAAACCAAAAATATACAGACTTATAAAAAAATATTTCTAACAATATAAAGCGAGTAACTGCTTATTAACGTAAAATTAAATAAAGCAAACTAGTTACATAAGCAATATTTTGTTATTACAATTGTTCAACTTTCTTACTCAGTTTTTTATTTAGCAATTAATTAAATTTTATTTAACTCCTAACAATTACCACACATATCACAATCAATAGTAAAACAAATATTTTTTATTAGTATAAATGAAATATTTAAAAAATCTAAATATATCATAAGTAAATTTGCAAGAGGAAAGCATTAAAAAATATAACTCATTTATGTAAAAAATACAAATATTTTTATAGTAAGTGAATAAAACTTATTTGATCATTTTAATCTTTATAAACAACAGTGAAATATCACGAAATGTATTATGCATTAGTTAATTTTCATTTCCTTAAATCATTAATATAAAAATATTGAACTCATATTATTCACATTGCTTATCTTCAATATATAACCCATAATAAAATATGCTGCGAATCAGTTATCAATGATATTTGGTATTTTACGCGATATGATTCGCAATCAATTTACTATATCGATTAATTGAACGTGCATATTAAATATTTATAGGATCCGGACTATAAGCAAGGTTGACTACTGGTGAAGAAGCCCCATAATCTGGGGTGGATGGTGTTGATACAGGGGTGGAGTCAACTGGTTGTAATAAAACGGGAGCAACGTACTCCTTTAGTGGAACGCTTGATTCTTCTTGTAAAGGTGCCGGAGGAGTGCAACTAGGAAATGGACTTAGAAGTAAAAATGTCCCAAATGTGACTATAGAAGCCATTATTAAAATTATCGTGCGAGCTTCGAAACCTGCACGCAATCCCGCCCAGGCGGCCATATTAATAAGTAAAAGTAACACTGACATACGTATTAACCTAACGGCTGTGGAATGAATGCGACCTCCACCAACGCCACTCATGTCGCTTGGTCCATAGGCAAAATATAAATTGTGTTTATCACCAATATGTTTCAAAGTAAAGTAAATGAGGCCAAATGGAGAAACCAATGGACAAGCAAGACTGTACACCATTGTAATGGAGAAAATGGCAAGACTCCAGGCATAATGCACTCCAAAGGGAAATTCATATAAAATGGCCTTTTTAATGTAACTCTTTTCCGCTTTTGATTTCGATTGCATAAGATACCACACATAAAGAAATAGTTCAGGAAAGCGTATCAGTTCAAGCGAAGTGCCAATGAACCCAGAGGTTATTACATAATTAACAAAGAACGCACCTTTATCTGGTAAAAACACGCAATCCCAGCGCATTGCTTGATTGACATGGTGAAATGTCCAGCGAATTAAAGCATCTGCACTAGCTAAACCTAAGGAAGGTAATATTAAGGTCATGAGAAGTAGATATGTAACGGTTTTCGTCATGATGGAGTAATTCTGTTGTGACCGGGTCCAGTGAGATAAAAATTTATCAGAAAAGGACACTAGTGCGGGCATTACAGCTGCCATAGTCCAAAGCAATAATGTGGGTAAGAAATCCAAAATAAGGCTACTAAACTTGCTTACAGAGTCTGGCTTTACAAACACATTTATCACTAAGTTCACAATAAAAGCAGGAGTTGTCAAAAAGAATAAAACAATGAATAGACAAAAATTAACAGCAATTGCCTTGATATACCACACGCCTGGTTGAACACTAAGATTTTCCCAAATTATATCAGATGGGTTTGTAGCATGACTGAGAACCCAACCACGGTGCAGACTAAAATGAGTAATAACATGCTCTGCTAATTGATAAGAAGGTAGAGTTAAAAATGCAATACCTAAAGGATCATTTAGTACTATTGCCCTACACCTTTTAGCTTCATCTTTCAAGCGCTTCTCTTCATTCTTATAATACTCAAGTGCATCAACATCTGGTCCACAAAGCTGAGGATGTACAGTTATTCTTTTTCCTGTTTTCTTAAAATATGAGTCTGTGTAGCTTAATGCCTCAGTTACCATTTCCTTCCTTTCCTGAACATCAATCAATTTATTGACATTGTATGCCAATTTTAAGTCCACAATTTGAATATTAGGAAAATTGTGAGCAAAGTAAGTTCTGATGGTAGCCTCATTTCTATCAGCTCTGGATATATTTGTAATCATTATCGTACCCGTCATAGATGTAGGAACTGGTTTTCTTCCTGTGCATCTTCTCATTATCAATACAGATACTGGCAAAAATGAGATACATAACAGAGTATGAACCCACAGCCAATTAGAGGTTCCAGTTAAATTGGACAATGTTGTTCTACTGAAAGTGTTTGCATCAACTTGTAAATTTGTTCCTTGAAAGTTAATTGGCAGTATTACACCAATAGACACAAGAGTAACAATAAACATAAGTGTAATAGCATGACGTTGGAAGGAGAGATAGTGTACAGCATCTGGACCACACTTAGCAAGTACTTGTTCCCTGGTAAGACGGAATACAGCAGGAAGCCAAGTAAAAAAGCCTTCGTCGATACTAAGAGACTCATCAGTGTTCCGATTACGTGCAACGAGAGCATCGTTGTCACTTCCACGATAAAACAGATTGGTCCATCGATTTTTTGACCGTTGCACCAGAGCCATGCGCCCATAATTCCAAGCAGTTCGGCGCAGGACGGAGAACATTAAAATTAATGCAACCCACGATATGACGTTTAATATCAAAGTTTGTGGAATCCCATTATATGCTCCAGTAATTATTACATTTTGTGTTGAATTCCACAACATACATCCCTCGTCATCGGTTCCATTTGAGGAATTTGCCGTAAGCGTGTAAATAAAACCATCTGGTGTAAAACGACTCATTTTTTTATGTTGCAATGTCGTAGTGAAAGGAGAAGAATCACATAATTATTCACACAAAGCACTTGGACTTTTGATTCACACACATTTAAACTCCACAAAATACGGACTACTTTATCATGTTCTCTATATAAACAAAATATATATAAATATTCTTTAACGAAATTGCGATGTATGTTTTGTTTCGATTGAAAATTTAATGAAAGGACAATCGCTTATAATGATTATAAATGAGCCTTCTGATTATTGTAAAGAAAATATTTAATACATTAATATTTTTAAAAGTCAATTGTCTGAAATTAAAATCACAGAAAACATAAAGATAGACCAAATAAGGTCTTCACAGACTAGAAAGAAATAATGTTTTGCTTAAAGCAAGTATAGAAAGTATTAAGGAAAATAATATACTATTTACTGCATCTATGTCGCTATCTATTAGGGTCATTCTCTATAAAGTACTTATTAAATAGTCTATCATGAAGCGAGGAGTATTGGTTTCAAACCCGGTCCGAACAATTATAATTTGATTTATAATTTATTCGGCCTCTGAAAGGATTTGACAGTAGCCGGACGAATATCCTAATACTATCGCATTCGTGGGACAGCCACCCTAAAGCATATGCTGATTACTGACGCACTAAATGATACCATGAGCTCCCAAAACACTCAGCGTGAAACGTTAGTTGTACTTGAAATGGTACTTTTACTGTGTCTTAAAATGCCACTTAAGTGGCGTAAAAAGGCGGCAACACAACTAATGAGTGGACTATGGTGTGGTTGTCCATAGGCGGCAGTGTTCGCTTTTGTTGTCTACTATACCATAAAAAAATCACAATATAACACTAATATTATTAAGTACATTACATTATTACAGTATTTTAAAGTAACATTAATATAAATAGCTATTTTAATGTTAAACACTAAAGTCAGAACGTATTATGTGCACGAGTGAAAGAATACTCTTAAACTAAAAGAGATAGATATAAGTAGTTATTGTGGTTAAAATTTAAATACTACTGTACTAGTTAGAAGGCTATTTCTTAATTTTTTCTTTTCATATTGCCTATAGGTGACTTTTGATTTCTTTTTCTAATGACCTAATAGATATTAGCTCACAAAATATAATAATTTAATATACCGAGGTGCGACATCCAGTTTTTGATACAAAACTAATAGTAGTTTGTTATTTTTAAAATCCTCGTGTAATTGATCGCGCAAATTATTAAAATTAATTTAACATAGAAATGAACAAAAAGAGATATGGAGTTCGATTGGAATAATTATCTAGAAGACCAAAAAAGCGCTGCTGTTCCCGAAGAATTGTTTTCTCACGTAAGTGACAATTTTAAAAACTATTAATTGGACTAAAACTGTACTTATTTTCTTATATTTAATTAAACATTTAGAATATGACACAAAATGTATCATTATATTTACTTTACTAATTGAAAATTGCCACCATATAATATTAAGTTACTGTTTATAATTAGAACTTGTTATATTTCATCTAAATCACAAAATCTAAATATACAATGGCTTTACTTCAAAAATTTGCATTAGTTAAAAAATATATATGATTTTAGCTATACAAATTAATTTAAATTGAAAGATGTAACATGTAGATTACATAAGTTATATTTAAAATATAGTCCAGAGATTATTAACACATAATAAAAATACTATATGTATAAATTAATATATTGAAAAGAATTAGTTCATACTGAATCTAATGTTACATTTAAATAGTCATTAAAAGAAAGTCCTTGAAACTGTTTCATATTAAAATTTTTAAATTAAAATAGAAATTATAATTCAATACTATGTATACAACCATGATAATTTTTATAACTTACTGGATAAGACTAAGACAACCTCTATAAAGAATTGATTATTTTTAACCTCATACATTTTTATTTATGAATAAATGTAACTAAATTTACAACTACACAGGTGGAGCTCAGTCTGCATAATGGTATTAAACAAGGCATGCTCCTTGAAGTGTGCCATAAAAATAATCCTGATGTCTATTGGATAGCTGTAATAACTATGGTGTGTGGACACCTATTGCGAATAAAATTTATTGGTGCTGAAGCTGATTTTTGGTGTGATATATCCAGTACTAAAGTTCATCCACTTGGTTGGTGTGGAAAATATGATGAATTAATTGAACCTCCTGATGAAATTAATGAACAATGTGGAGATTCAATTATAGAAATCATGAAAAAGACTCTTTTGGTTGGTCAATCGGTTTCTTTAGAAGCATTAAATAATAAAGGATTATCACCAATAGATAGAATAAAAATTGGTATGAAAGTGGAGATACAGAATCTTTTAGACCCATACAAGTACTGGATTGCTACTGTAAGTTTTATTGTTTTCAAAATATTGAAACATGTTAATTCTATAGAATATTTTTTACATTGTAATAAATATATTTATTTTATAATTATGTAGCCATTTAAGTTGACACTGGCAGAATCACTATAAAAAATATTTTAAATGTATTTTTATTATAATTGAGTTGTTAAATATGTTTGACAAAACGAATACTGCCTTTTCCTCTGTAGATAAAATATTATATTTGTAGGTAAATGATAACATTGGCGGACGTCTCTTAGTACGTTATGACGGCGCTGACGATGATTTATCACAATCGTGGTTATTTTTCTCTAATCCTAGAATAAGTACCTTTGGGTCAGTAACTAATAAGGTGAGAATTAATTATTTTTAATTTATCTTCTAACAATTAAATTATCAAAATAAAAGCAAATGTTTATAAGTGATATATATATAGGTTTACAAACATATACTTTGTTATAAATTAAAAATAATATAGGGGTCACCATGGCAGTTCAAATATCCAGGCAAAATTAATAAATTTTCCTGTAAGAACAAATTGAGTGCCCAGCTGAGGCAGAGTGCAGAGGAATCTATTAAAGAGCCAACACCTTCTGATCTATTTCAGGTTTGTACTAAAACTTGTTGGTTTGTAACTCCATATAACATTTTTTTTATTTAAACTATATACTAAAAGCAACCAAACATGTTTAGATAAATTTTATGTTATTAGTGTTTGAATTCATGCGATTTAATAAGCAATTTTCTTCAATATGTACAACCACGGTACTAAAACATTCTTGAAGATGTTGTTTATAATTTTTTCATCCCTTTCATACGTGGCTTAACAAGTTGAATAATTCACAGCCAAATCAGACATACGAAGCTCATAGCTTTTCAACGGGAATGAAAGTGGAGGCGTTAAGTCCTCAGGATATGAAAACAATGCAACCAGCCACTGTTACCAAGATCTTTAATAACCTACACTTCTTAGTTGTCCTTGATGACCATCTAGAAGACTATGAAGAAACTAAAATGGCCTGGCTTTGTGATAGTATGCACCCATACATTTATCCCATTGGCTTTGCTAAACAGAATAGCTTTGCCTTTAAACCTCCGAAATCTTGTAAAAAAAACTTTGATTGGGATGAATATCTAGCTGACACGTCTTCCGTGCCCGCTCCAGAGTATTGCTTTGGGAGAAAAGACTTACTCAAAGGTATTAAACCGGATATGAAGTTGGAAGCGGCAAACCCCCTTAACCAAGAAGAAATTCACGTGGCTACCATAGAAAGAATCGCTGAACATATGATCTTAGTGGTATTACTGCCTATTGGCGAGAAGTTCTGGTACTCCCAGGACAGTGACTTATTATTTCCTGTTGGATGGTGCGACAGTAATAATTACGAACTTCATATACCTGATGTGACGACTAAAGAAATGGTAAAAGAGCCCGTGGAACCCAAAACGAAGAAAGTAAGGGAAGAATTAAAACCCACAGAAGAATGGTGCGAAAGAATTTTCTTCAATTACAAATGTTATGCGGGGCCATCGATAAGTCGCAACAAATTATCACAATTGCCGAAACATGTAGGTCCAGGCCCGTTAAATCTGGTGTTGAAGGAGGTGTTGAATAAAATAATATCTGCATCATACAAGCCTGCAAAGTTATTAAGGGACTGGGAGACGGAGGGTCCCCCCGAATACGGCATGAGACTCGAGATGCTGCGCGCCAAGTGAGCCTTTTGACACATTTTGAAATAAAAAATAGAATTTAATTCGCTTAAATAATATACGTTTTAAAATAATTGGATAAATGAAAAATTCTTTGGTTTAATGTTTTATTAAAAGAATGGTTCAATCGATTTCAGATTGAAAACAAGCACGTACCACGCATATGTTCCTGTAGTAACATCTTCGCAGCAATTGGCCGCGTTCTGCCGCTCCGTATGCGTTAAGCTTCAGAGTTGTCCGGTACTATTCGGACCCAACCATTATCCAGACCAGTGCCCTAATAACTGCCAACATGTTGACAAATCTACATTTCGTAAGCATAATTTTAATATGTAAATCATTCTGAGGATCAGCTCGCAGTAGGTACTGTACTTGTTTCTTTTCATATTTTAGGTTTCAAAGAATTTTGTATTAAGGAGGTTTTTATGCTTACACTGTTAGGTAGACAATATTCTTTATATCTATACAGTTAGCTTATCAAAATTGGTTATCGCCTTATAATTCTATAATAGTCTTAAGAAAGTGTTTGTTTGTAAAAAATTAAATTATTTTGCTAATTTAATTGACTACATATACATTGACAACTGATATATTTATTGTGAATTCATATAACGTTATGAAAAACTTTTCAGACAATGGCACAGACCGGCGCGGTAGACCAAAGGGTTCAGTGAACGGACGGAAGAAAAAGAAAAAGCCTGTACCTGAAAAACGTAAAGAGCCGCAGCCAACTGAAACTGATAATCAAAAGGATGGAGAATATGTGGAAAGCGAGCACAGCACTGGGTCTACACCACCATCTGAGTCTGGTACTAGACCAAACTCACCAGAAAGTATTTCCGATTATAAACGAAACACCAGGCGTAGGAGAGAAACTAAAAACTTCCCCAAAATGGAAATGAAAACGCGCGGAGCTAAATTGCCTAATTTTGCGCTACAAATGAAGGAAGCTCACTGGGACAAGAAAGACGTAGAAACAATATATAATAATACATGCGCCAAAAAACAATTACAAGATAGCGATACTGAAAATGATACGAATGAGAGTAGCTCCAATTCACGAGACAAAAACATTTCGGATGTTTCCGACAGTGAAGAACCAGAGTTGAAAAAACTAAAATTCAACTTTGATGATCCGCTTCCCACTGATAATAAAATGTTTGAAAAGGACGCGCCAATGGCCTGGCTTAAAGGAAAAACTAAACTGGCTCCAAATCCACTGAACTGGACCGTAGATGACGTATATCATTATCTTCGAAATACAGAAGACTGCCAGCTAGTAGCAGAAAAAATGAAACAAGAAGAAATTGATGGCCAAGCTTTTATTATGTTAGATTTGGACATTATCCGGGATTTCCTTCATATGAAAAAAGAGTTTGCTGTACAATTATGTAAGCATATCACAATGATAAGGTGGTATTATGTTATTAATTTTGAAGAATCATAATTATTGATGATTATTTTTTACTGCTGTATTCAATATCTAGTCTTCAATAAATAAATTGAGAAAATCTGATTTTATTAGACAAATGAGGTCTTTCGAAATCTTTTACAGATAAAGTTGCATATTTTTGTTATTAATGACCTATTTTCTTCTTGATTATCTTTCGCAAAATCTTGGTTTAATGATATATCTTTTTTTGGACATGACACTTTAATGGGTATATTTCTATCATTACTTTGAACGTTATGCTGGGTTACGTATTTTTCCAATTGTCTTTTTTTAGCTGCTATCGTTTTTATATTTTCTGCCGAAGCCAGTTGTCCTTCAGGTTCTGCTATACTTGAACCTCGTAAATCAATTTCAGAAAGTTGATTACGATTATTCATTTTTATGGCTACATATGGAGCTACACTTAAGAGATAAATATTAAGAGTTTCTTCCTTTTTATTACCGCATTCGGAGTCGTCTGTAGACTCAGATAAATAATATTCATTTTTATAAGTTTCTAAAGCGACAACGGCGTCTCCATTAGTTAAAGTTTCTTCACCATTTTCTTTCTTGTTTCTGTCAATGCGTGTTTCAGATGTTGATAGTATATTTTGTATCATATTTTTAATAAATTCTTCCATTTCCAAAATGGAGTCGTTATTTTTGGAAATTATTTCATGGTATTTTTGTTTGTAAAGTTCATAATCGGTCATACTATTATAAAATTTAACAAAAATTTCTTGGACAGTGCATTTAAATAATTTAATGTTCGATTCGAGGCTTTCAATTGATGTATCATCAGTTTGAAATTCATGTGATATTTTTTTTAAAACTTTTAATTCTGGATTATCTAGTTCAGAATTTGTTAAAGAGTCCTTAGTACCACCAAACATACGCTCTTCTTTATAGCTGTTATCAATTGAGCTATTTTCTTTAACTGGTATTTCATCATACTCATATCTCTTATAATATTCTTCACAACTGTTTCTTATACGAAAGATGTCGCTGTCATTAAGCATGCTATTGCTACGAGGTTTGGTAATATTCATGTCTGATTTAGAAAATGTTCTGGTATCCACTGAAGGATTAGTATTAGTGTAAGAACTATGGCAGCCGTGAATATTATCTGTAGAAAGCATTTAAATTTATTACTAGTAGCAGTTTTAAAATTGTAACAACAGTCTTTCAAAAACATTATTTTATTGAATTATCTGGGATATTTAACTTTGCCTCCGCGCTGATGTAATTCAAATAGTTCACAAGTTTACTTTCCGTAAGTAATATCTATTTAGATAAGGAGGTAATATCAAGATTTTTAATGACCAAACTAAACGTGTTTTAAATAAGTACATTACTTACTCATTGAGATCACTGTAATTTATAATCAAGTTAAATAATTTTATTAAATATTTATTTCGATAAACTTCAAGTTAAACCTAAATTAATAAACTAAATACTGACTGAAATATATATTGTCATACTCTAAGGTCCTAATCGATTAAAAAAGCAATATGCCAGTCATAACAGTAATCAAAAAAGGTTTTTAGTAGGTCACTGTGTGTATCAAAACCTTGCGGCGGGCTATTTAAATTTTATATGCTTATAACGCATTGGCATTCCTTTGTCGCGCTGTCAAAACTAGAAATTCCTTTGCTGCGCAGTCAAAAATTTTCCCGAACTGGTTCATCGCACAGCACTTCCGATGTTAAATGGTATGCGATCTCAGATTAACTACCTCAATCTGGGTATGCGATGGTACATTAAGTTATTATTACGATTTTGTCAGTTTACTTGCATTACTGAGGCAGATAGTAATTTGCCTGAAGTTAACACTTGGAGATGAATTTTTCAATTTTTTTTTTAAACAAATCGATTGTCTGTCGTTTTTCCGTGAATATATGATGTAATTGTTTACATGTCCGATAATTGTTTATTTATACAAAATTAAACAAATTTTACTCTTAAAATAACGCTTTCTTGATCCAATCCATTAGTGTTCTTGTTTATTCAATCGGTAATTATTTTTTATTCATTGTCCGATCAATATTTTTATTTGTCCGATTGTTTTTTTTTTTTTAATTAGTGATATTAGTTTTGAATACGTAATATTGCGCATACGTTACAGCAGGCGTTACCATATTTATTTATTATTGTTATTTATTACGTTGAAAATTTAGAATACCTCTTATTTAAAAATACTCATTATTCATGAATTAATCAAATTGGTAGGAGTCATTGTTAAATTTCTATATTGTAATAATTTTTTTAAATCATTCATAATTCAAAATTATTTTTTGTTTTATTTTTAATCAACTTTTAATTGTCAATGCATAAGTGGAAATTTCATGGAGTTCTTGTCAAAAAAATTGAAGTTTTTGACCAGAATAATGAATCTTTTCAAAGGTTGATTTTAAACTTATATTTTAATTAGAAATATTCTAAATTTTTAACGTAATAAATATGGTGACGCCTTCTGTGACCTATGCGCAATATTACGTATTTAAATATAATATCACAAAATAATTATAACTAGAAAAACAATCGGACAAATGAGAACATTGATCGGACAATAAATAAAAAATAATTACGATCGAATGAAAAAGAAAGCTAATGGATTTTATGAAGAAAGTGCTATTTTAAGAGTCAATATTTGTTTATTTTTTTATGTTTAAACATTTATACGGACATTGACGGTTAATCGAATTGTTTAAACAAAAATTTGAAAATTCAGTCCAAGTGCCAACTTCAGGCAAGTCAGATTCTATATTTGAAGGTTGGTCATAATGTTTGCCTTAGCTCGCCGTTTGCGACGTTTCTTCCTTTCGATTAGTCTATGGTAGTGCTTGAATTGATCACTGGCGAAACGGGAATCTCAAAGGCCCCGCCTATAGAATATTCTGTAAATATAGTTTACAAGCTCGGTCGCAATGCTTTTATAAAATATAAATTATAGGTAATTTTAATTAATCTAATTTAAGTTAAATTAACCTTACGTGAATAGTTTGAGATTTTGGTTAATAAGTCAATGAAAAGATTATTTTTTAATTTTACTTGTAAGATTTTACCCCTTGCAAAAGTTTTTTTCTATTAAATAATGTAAATAAATAGGAAGTACTAGTAGTTTTCTATAATTGAAAAACATTTTTTTGAGTTGAGTGATATATACACATTTACAACTATTTTTGTGGGTGTTGTCAGAGCCTCGGATTAGGTCATCGAGTGCTGTATACATGTGTTCCAAACATGTCATAGTTCTATTTAAAATCTGTTTTTAAATTTTCATTAGATGAACTGCAGTATGTTGAAAAAAATGGATACAAAAGTGTTATGTTTCTTCGCTATAATCTCACAAGCAGCGGCGCTTCGTAAGTACAGTTTTAAAATCTAAGTAAGAGGGAAACTTAAGCTGTTATCTTTGTTGTTTCACGTTAAATCCATTATTTTGTTTCTTACAATCTCAAAACAAAGTTACAGATACAGATGTTTGAATATTTCCATTGCAACTATCTGTACATTCTAAATGCAAATTATTATACTATTGAAAAATGAAATATATAAAAATATCTAATAAATAATATATAAATATCAAACACAATAGGTAATATAATAGATCCATTAGAAAATTATAAACACTAAAAATATGAATGGTTATGTATGACTGTTGTTTTTTCACATTCTTGCAATTATGAAATTTTAATAGTTAACAACATATTATACAGTTATCTTATGATTCTATATTAGATCAAATCATTAAGATGCAAAATAGAACCAAATGTTTTATATGGTCTTAAATAGTTTTTCCGTTTATAATAATGATAGAATTGCTAAATTGCTTTTATGGATAACCACAACGATAACCTTATAAAAACTTATCTAAAGAAGATTTATTTGTTAAACTTAATATCTTTATGGCCCATTCACTGTCTGCCCATTATCAGGTATATTTTTACATATATAAGCATGTAAAATGAACTATGAAATAATTACTTTACCTTCTATTAACATTAAAATAGTATTATTGAAATTCCATGTTTGCATTTTCCATAACACAAAATTATATATTTTATTTGACTTGATTGAAAGAACTGTCAATACTAATTACTGAATAATAAAATTATCATATTTTATACCACATTTAATACACTTATTAAACATTAGATGATAGAAATATCTAGTCAATACCCAAGATTCTGTATTAAAAATTATTTATTAATAATACTGCAACTTGATGGTCTATATTTTTAAAATTTCTAACCAGTACATCTATTAAGAAGTATAGAATCTATTGTTTTAATAGTCTTATATTTATCTGCAGTGACATCACCTCCGCGAATAGTCAAGCAACCTACAGTAGAAGAACTGCTCTTCCAAGTGGCACAGCCAGGAGAAGTGGATAAACCCTTCATTATAGAGTGTGAGGCTGAAGGAGAGCCAGCACCCAAGTAAGCTTTAGTTTTATTACCCTTATACCCTTATACCC
>JAAAKR030325401.1:0-21709 GCA_010014985.3 Delias pasithoe
AGCCTCGGCTGTCTTGAATCGGTAACATAAACACCTGAACACTTAATTACCGAATGAATTTGCAAGATATTATATGAATTAAAATATAAGTATATGTAAATATGAATGGAATTTGTGAGAAACCAGTAGTAAGTAGCTAGTCCTCTGACACCCTCAACCCTTGGTGAGCCACGGATGCTTTGCCGGATTTTAGAGGTAGTTAGGTACGCTTTTTTATTGAGAGTCCCCAAATCGTAATGGTTTGGGGACCAATACGACTTGGTACCAATACCTATGCCTGCCACTGATCCTCTAATTCAGCAGATTCCACAGGTTGTGCCCGGCACAAAATACTTTCAGTAATGCTCAGTGGTGGAACGACAAAACTTTGTCTTCTGCCTCGATGTTCGATGGTGAAATTCATATGCAGGTAATAACCCAAACAGCTCCTCATAGCACTCCAAGTGACAAATTTGTTTCTAAAGTATAACTAACACATTCAAAACAAAATATTGATATCCAAAATTCTTTCGTAAAATGTGGTATTTGTTGATGATTAAGTGGTGAACCACCCTCTATCACACTTAGCGCTACAGTTACATAGTTTTGCAATCCACTAAAAATTCCACAAAATAACAAAGTTGTAAGTTTTATATAGGTAATTTAGGTGCCACGCCCTAATATTTTGAATTAAGAAGCCCTGTTAGTTCCGCTCTTTTGTTTGTCAAACCTGGCATAAAATATAAAAAAAACACGTTTAAACATTCAATTATTCTTATGGTATAACGGTGCGTCTCCTATATGGTTAGAGAAAACCGGCGCCCAGAGATAATTGCACCACAATCGGCGGTATGGTTGCGTAGCCGGCATTTTACGCAATTTTATAATAAAGGAAATTCAAGTAAAAACTATTGAAATAGTTTAATTTATTTATTTCCATAAAGGTTCCTTAAAAATCAAATGCAATACTAATAAGTCGTTCTTAAAGCAAAATTTATATTACTACACAAAATTTTCTATAGTATATATGAGTAAATAAAGAATAAATATAAGTAAAATATAACGATTAATAAATAATATTTAATACATAATAAATTTCCTGCAATCAGTTATTCTAATTCTTAAAAAATAAATCAGAACTATTAAAATAAAATATTAGTCATAGGACGATTTGATTTATACCACCGTAGGGTACTTACTGTCTTCAGTACCCTACGGTGATACAATTTGTAAAATTTGGTTTTTACAAAAGCATATATTTTTTAGCTCCTACCTCAGAAGGAAAAGCAAAATAAAAGGACATTTCTTAATGGAACAGCTAGCAATGAATCATGTGGGTCTCTTCTATGGTAAAGGCTCACACTGCTTCCACCCTGTTCCTCACTTTAATATCTGAATTTAAATGTGTAGTTTAAGTTTAATTTATGTTGTTCAATAATTTAATTATATTATTAAACTATTCACATATCTTTTTAATATGTCTTATATGACATAATATACAAAAATACTTTATTTTTACTCCACTAACATAACAGGACATATTTTTTTAAAAGTTGTCTTTCATAATTGTTAATGTGGCACTTAATTCTATATATAAACATAGTACATCTCAAATAAGAGAATAAATGACTTATTTATTATAATATATTTGAACAACTACAACCATTACAACATAACCAAATAACATTGATCTAAGATTTTTTATTCAGCAGTCCTTTTTTTAAATTGTCCAATTCAATTTTAACTTTCTTGCATTCTAACTGAAGATCCTGAAATTGGCTCTGAAAGAAAACTATTTAATTATTGCCATTCAAAAATCAAGTCCAATCACAATATAGAAAGTAATTATGATACTTGATTGTAACTTTATAGTGTGCCGTCTTTGAAGTGTAGTAAAACGGATTATAATAATAGGTATTGATATGACTTTTTTATTATATTTTTTGCTTCTGTGACTAGAAGTAAGTTATGACAGAGGATCAAGCTAGAATATATTCAGAGTTCAAAGGTAAATATAAATTATAATCATGATGCAATATTTTAACGAAAGAGTAACATATAGAGAGTACACAATATATAAAAACTGGTAACATAAGGATCATTTATGAATAAGAGAAAACATAAATAAAATTAGTATATATATTTAAACTATTTCTCTTATAATTACATAAAACCTATACCTGACAAATTGCTGACTGTTGTTTCATAGCAAGACAGCTATCCATAATGTCTTTAAGCTTCTCCTTTTCCAAATTTAGCTTTCTCTGTGTATCTGTTAGTAGTTTATCTAAGTGATTCTTGTATTCAGTCACAACTAAATAAACAAAGAAGGTATTGCTGGTTATTAAAATATTAAATATCTAAAGTTAAATTCAATGAAGAATGAAAGTAATTAATTAATTTGTAGCCTACAACTTACCATTAAGTTGAAATTTAAACGAGTCTAACTCAGATAAACAATGTTTACGGGATATTAAATTATTTTCAAAATTGTTCCTCATAAAATTTAAAAAATATATTAGATTGCTGATAGTAACTAATATACATAATAACAATACATACAACCATAAATGTTGTCTTATAGTTCGAAACATTTTAGTATTTTTATCCTTCTCTCATTTTAAGTATAAGATATATTCTGTATGGGAACTAAATAATATATAATATAAAAAAATATGTCTTTACTATGTGGTGTAAGTTTGTAAATATTTCGTTCTGGTAAAACACGCTACAGATAACAATATGCAATTGTGGTCGCAGGTAGAGAGGTTCGTGTTCTAGCTTGTTCAGCCCTGGCGGCACTTTAAGAGGTAGAAGATTCATGCCCTGTCCAAACAGAGATTTTATTTAGTTGGCCCAGTATAACCCAAAGAAAATAGGGCTGAGAATAGAACTAGGCCCGTGGTGTCGCAACGGTGAGGTGAAACTACAGCTCGCGATTACAACCCACCAGATAAGCCTTCCAGATAATTCCGGAGAGGACCATTGGACGAAGCTGTAGCTTTTGTCCTAGGAGCCTTTAAGGTAGTTGCAGCCGAGAAGAGCTTTCACTCGGCGGCATTATCAAAGTCGTCAAGTCCGGTAACAGGGCGGCGAAGGCGCTGCCGGAGTTGGAGGTTTCTAAATGTAAGACACGCGGGACTGGCCGTTGCTCTGGTGGCCTGGAGTACCAGGGTGCGATTCAGAATCAAAAGGCGTTCGCCTTCTCGTCCGTGAGATGAACTCGTCAAGGCTTCCATATGCAGGTCTCTCTGAATAGTAGCGTTTTTCACCTAGCGCAGCACTTTGACTATACGTTAAGGGTTTGGTTCTAGATGATACTTAGCTTTTGGTGATCACATTCGATGGTAGGTTCATGGTGAGGCAGTGGTGGTTCTATGTTGAGGTCACCTGTACCGCAATGTTTTGGGCCAGCGCTCTCGCCTTGTGGAGAATGGACTTATCGGAAGAAGAGCAATGCAGGTAAGCGCCTGCTTATAGAAGACATGGGGGTGCGGCGGCAAAGAGAAGCGTAGTGCCATTGTCCAACAGATGGTCGCTAGCAATATATTATTCAGAATAGAAGGCTTCTATTTTAGTTATCTGTATGCAATCCAGTATATGATACATGTGGTCTTACCACTGAGTACAGTGATTTATGTTATCTATGCTACTTCATTTTTTATATTAAATTCTACATAATGTTCTCAATGTGACGCACTGACTGTAGTCAAGAGCTATTTAATGTAAATAGTATATTGCAACGTCTAGACCGTCGTATGGACTTTTTAAAGTCCATTGGCATCCGTAATTCATGTTCTTAGTTGAAAGTTCTGACACTTGTTACTAAATAGTTGAAAAATTAATATTTTTAAAGACAATTTATAATAGTAATTAAAGATAAAAATATGATTGCTATAAGAGGTGTCTAGAAACATTTATGTACTGTAGTGTTTATACTTAGTGAAAGTATACTATAAGCTCAAAATCGTTTTCAAAAACATTTACCTTTTAAATCTATCCAGGTAAGTCTCGCTTTCGCAAGAAAATATGTTTAATAATTTTTGTAAGTATAGTAGAGGTGAACTGTTTTAATTACAACAAAAGTTGCAACCTCGTTTTACATTCATGAATTAATTTTATATTCTTTATGTACCATTCGAATTCCACGTTAAGTAGAACGCTCGACGCACAGTCGCGTTTTACTTTGGACTTTGACACTAGCTTGGCATGTGTGCGTATCGGAATTAGTTGTGTTAGTAACAATTACATCTAAATTAAAAATTATCATTTGTTTAGGGAAGATATACACTGCTAACAGTACTATTACAGTGATGTTTTATTAGTGTTTGTTGAACTTTTTTGTAGTTATAATTGTTATAGTTAAGTTACAACTAATGATCATATTGTGTACTATAAATATATTTAAAATTGTTAAGAAGGAACTCTTAATAGCACTAATTATGTAATAACGTTTAGAAAGCTTCTATTTATCGCAGTATGAAGCGTATTATATTTTCAAGTTTTGAAATTTGTTTTAAGATGTGAAAAAGTAGTTATTGCTTAGTACTAAATAAATATAACCTGTCTAAGTTTTATAGTTGTGATTTAAAGGTTAATATTAATTGTTTTTCAGATTAGGTTTATAGGATGGCTGAAGCACATTCTGCTGTAGCATTTTCATTTGCTATTACTCATGATGGCTGGGATGTTAATTTTGACCGGGAAGTACTCTACCTAGTCTGGGAATCTGGTTTACGCTCATGGAAAAAGCGATTAGCTCGTTTTAGAGTAAGTTGTGTCTCCATTATGAGAATTACTTGTCTTATCTAAGTACAGATTCTTAATAACACATTTTGATGTGATCACTATGCAACTGGTTGTCCATATTGTTTACTTGGGCTTCCTTATGTATATAATATAACCTATTCTTATAATACTTGAACATTTTGATTTTATCTCAATATTTTTCTGTCTTCATAGTAAAATTTAATTTAAAATATGATGACAATCTTTAGTTCATATTTGTATTATATTCTCACAGTCTTCTATATGGGTATTAATTATATATAATGTATGTAGCCATAAGCTTACATAGACACATAAGAAAATTTATTTTTTTCTTTCAGAACAGCATTCACAATGGTGTTTATCCAGGACACCTACAGTCATTATATGTGGTATGGACTCTTCTTGTAGCAGCGCATTTTGGTGATTTTAATATACCATTTGGTCTAGTACAAAAAGCTTCTTCAATTTTACCTGGGTAATTCTCTATTAACTAGATTCTTACTTTATATAAATTGTTTTGCATGTCTATAAAAACATTGGCTATATATAATTAAAAGAACATATTGTAATATTTATAATCCTTTCAGAGATTCCACAATGTGGCAAATAATTGCCTGTCTTCTGGCAGCTCTTACTATGTGGCTTTCTGTTATATTTATGATGCGGTATATTCTGAAGCTACTTTTAATGTACAAGGTAACATTTCAGTTACTAGTAATTAAATATAACAAACTTAACTATTTAAACTCATTTATTATATTTTGTGTACTTCTATTAAAATACTGTAGATAATATTTAATATTGTGCCTATTCTATTGTCTTATTCAATAATTTGTGATATAATATAGTCATATCCATACATGCAATAGTTATTGCTTTAATGTGGTGATTTAAAAGAAACTTCTGCATTTTTCTCATTTTTCATCTCCAGCCTTATTTTATTCATATACAGCTTCGTGTCTACAAATTATTAAAGCACAAATTCTGCGTCACATAGGGTATTACTCCCACTTCTGGACGAGAGCTCCTTTCTCTAACTCGCATGCAGCATGGAGTGGTTCGAACCAGATCCTTTCTGATCGGCTTGACTCTTTGGCGTTATGTAGAGATGTTATTTCACTCATCATCTTCTATCCCATTTATCACGGGGAATGTTATGAGGTTCAGGTTCTGAGTTCAGATTAATACCTGCAGCTGAATTTCATCATTGAACATCGAGGCAGAATACAAAGTGGCCTCCGTATCACCTCGATGTTTGTCGTTCTACAACTGAGCGTTTCTTAAGGCATTTTGTGTCGTGCTCCATCATTCGATGGAATCAGCTTCCTGCAAAGGTATTTCCAAACCAATACGACATGGGAGCCTTCTAAAAACGAGCGCACCTATTTCTTGAAGGCCGGCAGCACACCTACGGCTCTGCAAGGGCTGCGGGTGTCCACGGGCGGATGACCGCTTATGCTAGTTGAGCCTCCTATTCGTTTGTCACTGTTTCTAAAAAAAATGAACTTTAAAGTTAATTTTCATAATCTTATTACCGCATGAACAAAATGAAGAAACATTGCCACATTTAATATTTATATTACCAATCACATTCACTTGCATAGGTATTATAAGTTATTAAATAAACATGTACATATATGAAAGTGAATCTGTTCCACAATCAGATAATAGATTTCACGATAGCTTTTATTTTGGAGGCCATTGCTACTTGTTACAACATTTCTAAATGTAATATGTATTATTCAAAAAATATCTTGATTCTTACCTAAAATTACTACATCACTCATGTGGGAAGTTGCAAATATCTTATCAGTATTGTTATTATTTTAAATATTGCTTTTGTTTGTAGGGATGGATGTATGAATCTCGTGCACCCGGATCGAAAGTTACCTTAAAGACAATGCTTTGGGTCAGTGTTGTAAAAGTTCTGTCTGGGTGGAATAAGCCTCGTCTCTACAGTTTCCAAGGGTCTTTACCTCGGCTGCCGTTACCTCCCGTTAAAGATACAATGAAAAGGGTTAGTACAAATAAATGCTATATAATTTTTTATGTATTTTCATGACTCTTACCTATAAGTATAGCTCTCCTGTCCAAATATTATAGAATAAAGTTTGATAAGCTGTTGATGTTGATAAAAATTTTAAATTGAGGTAAATTTATTAAACAATATAAACAACTTGAAACTTGTTTTTATTAAAATAGAAACATGTTTCAAGTTGCGTATCAGTTCTTCAGTATCATAGAATTATGACATCTTTGGAAATTTAAAATTGAAGTCATAATTGATATATATATTCGTTTTTTAGTATCTTTTGAGTGTTCGACCGCTTCTCGACGATGAAAATTACAGAAGAGTGGAGCTTCTTGCAAAGGATTTCGAAGAAACAATTGCTGTTAAACTTCAAAGATATCTTGTCCTGAAATCATGGTAAGTCTGATTTAATGTTTAAGAAATTGTTAATTATTGATTAATTTTATTGATTTATATTGTGTAGGTTTCATTATTGTCTTGTACGAGAAGTTTCCATTTTACTTTTAAATGTAATGATTTTTTTTCTCTGAGACCATTCGCATAAGATCATCCGTATGTGGGCAATATAATACGAATATATAATTGTGGTCGTTTTAATGCCTTGGTTTAATAGTACAATATAGATTAATTAGAAGATTTTGCATTATTTGTACCTGATTGTTGCGACAAGTTATCAACAATAGTACCCTTTAATAAATTTCAAATAGCTAGTGTATTAAGGAATAACTAGGACAATAATATAAAAAAAAAATATTCATACCACAAATGTAACTCTGCCATGTGGAGTTTATTCAATTTTTCTATAAAGTACAATAGATTACGTTTCCTTATAATAGCGAGTAATGTGAAACTATTTAAAGAAAATTTAATGTATGTATGTTGTCTGTATGTAAATGTAGGTTTGTTTTACTCAAATTAATCAGGAGATGAGTACGCTTTGCTTTTCTTTTGTTAGTATTAATTTGCTGTGAGAATGGAAAAGGAAGACAAGTGTTTTTACTAAATCCGTTTAATTTGAGGTCATACTTCAAGTATATATTTTGTAATCTATATTTCCCATGACTTTAATCAATCCTTATGCAATTATATGCAGAGGTGAGATGATTATATACAACGGTACATGTTCATGCTCGCCTAAACTTGTTTATAGATGCTTGCTTGGCATTTGCATGCTTACGATAAAAGTAACCATAGTCATAATATTCTGATATTATTGAATTCAATATTTAAAAAATATCATGCCAACGTATCCCGGTAATGCAAGGGTTGCGGGTGTCTATGGTCGGAGGTCCGCTTATTCTAGGTGAGCGTCCTGCTGGTTTACCATCGATTCCTAAAAAAAAGTTACAAAATCTTCGGATCCATTGGTTTAGAAGCTATATGCTAAATATGAAAACCGGATAAAGTGAACAAAATTCACCATTTTGTGATAAGAGCAAGCAGACATTGGATAATTGTAATAGACAACTTATTGCTTGAGTTCTGCATAATCAAAAGATAATATTAATTTACTTTTACTGACCTCTGCCTGATCTAATAACATAAGGCATTATCAATAACGGATGTGAAATATTATTTTTCCTCCGTCGCCGTACTCGAGGTCATTTTCATTGTGGCTTACAATCTGACGTTGGTGACTGTTACCTGCGATAAGTCTTCATCTGAATTCATACATTTTCGATCTCTATATATAGGTTCGTCATAATTTTTAGATTGCAATTGATTAGAAATTATATAAGAATTGAATGAGAACTGAAATGGATAAAAATTGGTTGAATACAAAGAAACTTATCAGTTAATTGCATTATATTACTATGATTAATGGCAGATTAAATTTCGACTACAATTATTGCAAAATTATAGTCATTATAAGAAAACAACAATTTACCGTATCATTGTAATCATGAATTTATATCATATAAAAATAATTACTAAAATATTTCAAGGTTTCCTTTCGTGCAGTTTTGTATTTGGTTTCCTTATACAACATAAAGAGCCCTTATATTTATTAAATTTTATTTTATGAATTACACACAATATTTTCAAGGAAATAGACAATAATACTTAATATTTTTCTTCCATAATTAAAAGGTTATTGTAAATCCAAAACTATTTAAAAAGATAATTGAATACAAAATAATAGAAAATAGGCAGAAGAGTTAGGAAGCGTATTTGGCGCGATTCTCTTTGTCAATCGGAATCATAAAATTTAAATATTCATTCAAATCTATTTTATCATACAAACCTTCTATATTAATTTAGAACTTCTTAGCACTCACGTGAGGTCAACCTCTCAGGCGCTTTATATTCTATATTTCCACGCCCAAGTCACGAAACAAAACTAAAACCAATTGTTAGCAGCGATTAAATTAACAGATATCCTTTGTTAGTGGGATTTTTAATGAAAAATATTCGTTATTATATAGCCCACGTCTGATACGACCTCAATACTGGCAGAACTCATGGAAGGCAAAATATTTAGGGAATGAAGTTTTCCTTTATTGACTAGTCCTTATACCCTTTAAGTTGTTACTATTTAACTTTTGCAGGTGGTCGAGTAACTATGTGTCCGATTGGTGGGAGGAGTATGTGTATTTGCGAGGTCGATCGCCACTAATGGTCAACTCTAACTTCTATGGAACCGATACATTAATGCGTCCAACGTGCATTCAGGCAGCCAGAGCAGGAACGATTATTCACTTCTGTCTTAAATTCCGGAGACTTATCGAAAGACAAGAATTGGAGCCGGTAATGTGTTTTCTAATACATCACTATTGTGTTTCTAACTGTATATGTTCATAGTTTAACGGCTACATTCTGGTCGTTTTTCTGCATGAGTTGCAATAATTGTTTGTATTCATGAAATGTTGTGTGCTTATTGAACCAGAAAAGTTCTTCGTTTGATTATAATACTTATTCGTGCACTTCCATCTCCATCGGTAAACAATGTATTATTTGTATTGAAATAATATTAAATTCTTGATACAGTCGAATGATGTTACATGTAATTAACACACTTTATTTAGACTACTTATATTTCATCATGAAAAATTACTAATCAGAATGTAAGTTATCTAGTATATAGTATTTTTTTAGTAATTTTCCAAAGCTTTTGTATCATTGAGACCTCTATGGGTATTATATTCTTCTCGGTAATGTTTCAGATCATGCTTCAAAACATGGTGCCATTGTGTTCGTGGCAATACGAGAGGTTGTTCAATACAGTACGTGTTCCGGGCGTGGAGACAGACAAACTTGTACATTATCAGGACTCTGCACACATAACAGTTTACCATAAAGGAAAATATTTCAAGGTAGTGGTATACAGTAGAGGCCGACTACTGAACCCGGCAGAAATTCAAATGTAAGTGATTCTTTTCAATTATAAATAATTTTAAAAGCAATTTATATTATTATAAATACGATGAGTATTTAAGGGTTGCTGTACGATAAAATAAATTGTAATACATAATAGATAGTGGCCATAATAACATTGAGATAGATGCTTATAGATTTTAGGAGACGGATGACTTCATCTATTTCTCACTCGACTACTACGTTTAGTATTTTATCTTCGCATAAAACAGTAAAATCATAACACTTTGTTTAATTAATATGGAATAACTTAGCTAAATAATACATGTCTTAGATCACTTAAATCTCGCAAACAAAAAAACACGATCAAGATTTCCAAGCAAGTGTATCCACTTCGCCTATGTCATTCTTAAGAGGAGAGTCATGCTGAAGAACTAATTGGGCTAGCTCGTCCGAAATGATACCATGGGCTCACAGAATACCAGCGCGAAACAGTACTTGTACTGTTCCGCTGAGTGAGTGACGATATCGGAGGGCCTTTAAATTATTACCGCTCAAGCTTGTAAAGAGCAGACAACCAAAGCTCAGATTGTGGTCTATAAGCGTTGGTCTATAAGCGGCGGTGATCTCTTACCATAAAGGAGACCCACCTGCTCCGTGGCCCACTGCACCAACAAAAATCTATAACCTATATTGTATTTTCAGACAAATCCAATACATTTTAGACGATAAATCGGAGCCTGCTATCGGTGAAGAGCAGGTAGCAGCTTTGACGGCAGGCGAGCGGTCCCACTGGGCCCATATCCGCCAGACTAACTTCAATCGTGGTCACAATAGAACTTCTCTGCATTGTATTGAACGGGCGGCGTTTAATGTTTGCCTAGGTAAATATTCAACAACATCTATGCATGATGTTCTATCCTGTGAAAATCTCGGGAGACAATATTTGCCTACGAAACTAGGCATTTAGAATATAGCAGGCAGCTTAGTGTACAATTTAACTGCAGCTGTATATAAAATATGAAGCAGGCCTTATTTATAGAGCCGCTTTTATACGCTGTTTCACCTTATTTAATTTTTGTTTGCTTTTACTTTTGGATTCGACTTGGCAATAAATGTTTCGATTATTGCATAGAAAGCTAATATTAGGGTGGCTCAGTTCCTCATACCAAACTTTGTAATTTCACATGGTTATTAACGTAATTTATAGTCTATACTAATATATTATGTAGAGGAAAGAATTGGTTGTTTGTTTGCATTGAGTAAGCTCCGTAATTACTTGATCAAATTCAAAAATTGTTTCACCCTTGAGCAGCTACACTATAACCGAGTAACACGAGTTGTATTATGTTGTATTATTTTCAAAAAAATGCCTATCATTTAACCCAAGGTGTATAAAAATTGCCCAAAGATGTGCTAACAATTAAAGGTATATTTTTTAATTTATGTGGGTTAAACCGCTCAGCCATGGCGGTTTGTTTGTCTAAAATAAATTAGATAAATCGAAATATATACATATATTTTTTACGAAGACAGTTTTGTATGTAATATATTTTAACAGATGACAAAGAGTACGGCTTTAATGAATTAGACCCATCCACATTGGACGACTACGGTCACACATTACTTCATGGAAAAGGACACGATCGCTGGTTCGACAAGTCGTTCAATCTCTGCTTCAGCACGAGCGGAGCTGTAAGTTCTATTTATTTATAACCATACCCATATTAAACGTAGGATATATCCCAATTTATATTTTAATTTAATATTTGGTTGTATGCTTTTTTAGGTCGGTTTCAATGCTGAACATACTTGGTAAGTTTTCTTTGAAATATTTGACACTAACTTTATAGATGTGGCTTTATGCAATCACTACTAAACTATACCAAATATATACATTTGAATGTAGATGTAGTTATCAAAAGATTATTAATATACTTATATTTTTAGGGCGGACGCCCCAGTCATGGGGCATCTTTGGGAGTTCGTCATTCTTACCGAGCTTACATATGGGTGAGTTTTTTTTATTGATATCAAAAATATATCAGTGATTCTAGAGGCTCAAAAAATACCAGCGTGACTCAGTATCTGTACTGTGTTTCGCTAAGAGAGTGAGTATACCGGAGAACCCTTCATTTATATAGCTTAAGAGGCGTAAAAAGTCGGCAACATATACAAACCGCAGATTTTTGCCTACTCTTTTAAATATATCTCTTATGTTGGAAATGGATCTCTTATGTTTAATGGACATATTTGTTTACTTAAAACAGAAACAAGCAGTACACCAGAATATTTACGTAAAATCTGTTTGAGAGGGAGTTTTCTATATGCGCCACCATATTTCTCAGGTATTTGCAAGATGGAAATGCTCGCGGCACAGTAGAAGCCTCTCCGCCAGCACCATCCCGTCTTCAATGGGACCTCGGCAGCAAAGAGCTACTTAAAAGCATCGACGTATCGTACGACGTCGCCCAACGGTTACTCAATGATGTCGACCTCAAGATCCTCATGTTTACTAAATATGGCAAAGGTATGTCGTGGTGTAGTTCACAGTTCTTGCATGTGCTATTTATAATTGCTTAGTTACTTTTGTTCAGGTTGTTGAAGATAAAGATTGCAATTCGGCGTCATATTCAGTCCGGCTTGATTGATCATATCGGGATGATTTTCGCTATTCAGTACAACTTAATGAGTTAATAAAATGCCACTGCTGCACTAGTTTAGATAAAATAAATCGCTAATATGTAAAATCTATTTTATTTTTTATCCAATGTTAAGAGAAATGAGCAACAAGGAAACAGTTGAAATTTAGTAGCGTCGGAAACCTGTAACCATTTTACGACATAACGAGTCGATACAAATAATCTTACGTAATTAACTGAAATGAGATAAAAAATTATTATTAGAGCATTTGAGAATGCTAACAAACAAGTTTTATATGTAATTATGACACCATATGATACCATCATGATTTGATGAATCCGCCGAACGAATGTCATAATGGAAAAATTATCCCAACAATAAATTTAGTACGATATTTTTATTTTTTAAGTAATATCCGGAACCGATCTTGGGATCCGGTAACCGTTAAATAATGCCGCATCCGCCGGATTGCATTGACGATCTCTAAATATTTTAACTGATTGCAATTAAAAAATAATTTTCAGGTTTTATGAAAGGCCTCCGCGTATCGCCCGATGCTTTCATACAAATGGTATTGCAGTTAGCATACTATCGCGACGCAAGCCACTTTTGCCTCACCTACGAAGCGTCTATGACTCGCTTGTTTCGCGAGGGTCGCACCGAAACGGTCAGGTCTTGTACAATTGACAGCTGCGAATGGGTGAGGTCGATGGAGGACCCGAACTCTACGGTGAGTGAATAAAGCATTCAGTTTCCTCGATTATTAAGATTTCCTTCCGTCATAATTGATTCTTATAATAATAATAGTAATAACAACAAAATATCTTATAGTAAATCATTAGTTATTTCAAAAGGAAACGCTAGTAACAAGTATTAGCGTTTTCCAAAATATTGTAATAATATACATTGACGATTAGATATGAAAATAAAGATCTTTATGACGTAAAGATTGTAACGGAAACTAATGAAACTGTGTTGTGTTGGTGAACAATATGTACACTCAAGGTGTATTAAATAATATTAATGTCGTAATGAATGGCGGATGTTGGAAGTGGTTTTTGTTAAAAGAAAAATAGAAACTAATTTTATTTCAGTCTTCAATCGTTAAAAAATAAAATTAATTTGCAGGTGACAGATCGCTTAGAACTGTTTTTGAAAGCAAGTGAACGTCACAAAGTGGGATGTCAGGATGCGATGACGGGGCGTGGTATCGACCGTCATTTGTTCTGTCTTTATGTCGTCTCCAAATACCTTGAGGTGGACTCGCCATTCTTACAAGAAGTTTTCAATGAGCCCTGGAGACTCTCCACCAGTCAAACACCATACGGTAACTAATGAGAATTTAGAATAGTTTGTTGTTGTTACATAAATATTGCTTGAGAAATGCTGATTATTTTGGCCGACTGCTTCACAAAGTGAGTAAGGTTATCGGAGACTCTTGAAAGTATACTTACCGCTCAGGCAGCGTAAAGGGCGGTAACATAACCAAAATGCGGTGTGTCGCGCGATTCTCCATGGGCGGCGATAATCTCATATCATAGAGAACCACCTGCTTCGTTGTCCGCTATATCATAGAGAAAATATTAAGATTGGAAATAAACAGCTCTATTAGTAAATATGTATATTATAGCATAATAATACGACAAACCTTATTATTATTATATTAAAGTGTCACTTTCCATGGAAATTTCAATGCGCCTTAACAAGAAGTATGTAGGTACTATTATTATTAAATAAATCGTATAATAAATCTCCGATGGATACTCTCTTCGTCTTAGAAAGTTGAATAGTAATTTCTGATAAGGCTCCAATTTCTAATGAATGTAAAAACTTTTAGAATAAATTAAACCCGGTGGAATATATTGACTTTTCTTCACAGTGTTCAGGCGTGTTGATACTTTCGTAAAAGGTTATTGTTTCCTGTATGAAATAAAGAGTATGATTTACTTTGATTTAGTCAAGGCTCTGTGTTATTGTTTTCGGAATGTATAAATATGAAATTTTCAGGTCAAACGAGTCTACTGGACCTAAAAAAGTATCCAAAGTGCGTGGGTGCCGGCGGCGGTTTTGGCCCAGTGGCGGACGATGGCTACGGCGTCTCATACATAATTGTCGGTGAAGATATGCTTTTCTTCCACGTCTCTAGCAAAAAGAGCTGTCCGATTACGGTAAGAGAAAGTAATCATAGAATATATAGTAATAATCTCTGTGTATGCCTAATGTAATGTAATAAAACTATTGGACCCGGCAGACGTCGTCCTGCTCGGTACACGCCACTTACGTGGTTCAATTGTGAACATATAACATTCCATGGACACACTAAACAGATTACTCTCCATTCTTGTATTCGAATATGTATATAATAACAATTTTCAGCCACACCAGTTTAACCGTTCTTGAGTCGTTAATGGTATAACAAACACGACTTTCTTTAAAGAAAATGTTTATGTATTGTTCTTATGGTTGAAAACTTTGTTGGAAACCTACTAAAATAACTAATAAAAGGCTATATTTCACAGAGCTCCACCAACTTCGTGAAACAAATCGAAAGGTCGCTGGTCGACGTGCAAGAACTCTTCTACGAGTACAAGAAAATCAAAACCGTGAAGTAGTTATAATAATTATTGTAAGATTTAACGGATTGTTATAATTTTGTATTATTTTAATTGATGCTTAAGTTTAGACAATATATGTATAGATCATAGTGCAGCTACATGCTTTTAATTTAACAATACTTAGCCACATATTTAACGTAAAACATACAAACGGTGTGTTAATTTTGTGTGTTATTGTGTATAAAGTATGGTTTAAACTGTTTTTGCTTAAAACTATTTCCTACAGAAACAAATCAATGCAAGTTTGCTTTAAATTGAATCATAATGATTTTGTGACAAGTTTGCGTACCACAATGTGCAGTAAAGCAAGGTAACTTTTTTCTACATACATGTCTGATTGTAATTTCTATTAAGCTTAAAAATCGCTGACAAGACGCAATACTGTCCAAAATTGTATCTATTTATATGGCAGACTTGGCATTCCGATTTTTTATAAGTATTTATAGTTTTGATTATTAATATTAGAGAGAATATTGACATGAAATCTTATATTTTAATATTAACCTTTTATATACTAAGTTTAGCATAATATTTTGTTTTTCTTTATATAAAAATAAATCGTATACTTTGTAATCGTTGTGAAATTTGTATAGCACTATGCGGTGTTTACATTTTACCTTGATTATTTTATTTTTAAGTTTTGTGTGTTAACTTTTAATTATATTAACACAACATTAGGAAACACGCATTATAAGAATTGTTTTGAATAAATTTTATATTTTTTTTGAACGTTCTTAATATTGAACAGGTTTATTTCAGACAAGGCTGATGTTTGTTATAGCTGCACTAGCCGTTGTTAAAAGATTTACTAAGATCAATTTTTTTTTTAATATATAATAACGTTTTTAAAGTTTACTATTGGAATGACATACAAAAAAATATTGTACAAAATAAGTGGTTGCGATTTTGTTAACTTTCATCAATCTAATGATTTGTAAGTTTTTACAAATCATTTGGAACATTTGAACGAAAATATTTTTCATATTATTTTAATAAATTAAAATAATCTTACATATCGAAACTATTTTGTACAACTTTATCATAATTGTGGTGTTTGGTTATAAGTGTAGGAAATTTCAAACTAGATTTAAGGAATTCTTGAAGCCTTAAAAACATACTCAGCTTAACCCACCTTACTTTTAATGAAATTTTGTGGAAATATTTACAATATAATGTTTGATACGTGTTTTATAGATTTCTGTACAGATAAACAGACAGTACTATATACTAAATACTATTTATACCTTTTGTTGAGATTTTCATACAATCAACTAATATAGCAATCAAATCAATTCTGTTTCCCATTACATTTCACAATCACTTGATAATTGTCTTGACATTTATAATACTAGTTGTTGTTTATTTTATGACTAAGTTTACGCCGTTTCCAAAGCGCTAGTGCAGAAGAAACGGTAATAAAGTGCACCACAATATTTTCTTCAATTATTTAAATATTCTTTATATAAATATTATCCTGTTATTGTTATTTTTTGTATGTCAGAAATAGTGTTCCATTGTTTCTTTTGATGGCTAAAATATATATATTAAAAAATGAAAATTTTATTATTGGTTGACTCTGAAATTACATTTTACATACACATACGTTTATTGTAGACTTTCGTACAAGTTTTGAATGGACATAATGTCAAAATTTAAATAAGCAATTATACAAATATATGAAGAATATGAATGGTTAGGTTAGTATAATGGACAACTAATTAGTCAGATATGACTATTGTGTACATTTTTATGGTTTTTTTAATTACTCTTGTTACGTCTGGTTGTATGTAACCGAATCGAGTCATTAGAGGAGGTCCAACGAGAGCTATGTGCACGTGTTCGAACCTTCCACAATATGAAAAAACTGGCACGGCGGATTTAATGTGTCTAAATACTTAAGTGCGCTGACATGCTTAGACCAAACACAATGTCGTTGTTGATACAAGGCCAAAAAAAATAACCAGAGAACATTTTTCTAGATGAGCGTATGCCAGGATATCCTAAATTGTGTATCATATCGACAGATAATCTAAGAAACTGCTTAGGTAAGTACGCAATTTCACAGAAAATAGTTTTGCTACACATGGGCATAACTATTTTCTTGAATTGATTTCGATTATTAACGTCATTTATGAGATGCGAGAGCGCCTCATCCGCGCCTTGGGCGTGTGCTAGAACCTCATAATTAATAGAAGTAGGAAAATTTATCGTTTCTATGCGTGATAATGAATCTGTTATCGCGTTTAATCGCCGATAGTCACCGCATGGCTTTACCTCGCCGTTTTTTTAGGAACTACATGCAGCGGAATAGATCATGGACTTTTCGAAGGCCCACGGCTGTCCGGGCCATTCATGCCCCATCCACACTCCTAGAGAGCGACCTAGTGACAATTATTTGTACGGGCCAGCCGACGATTGCCGTGGGTGACTGAAACGTCAAGCACACATCCTGACATTCAGTCGTGTCTAACACTCGCGGCAACACCCTCAACCAACACACCGAGCGGATGGGGTACTCTGTCGATTGTCCCGACACCCCCACTCACTAAACTGAGACGCACCAGCCAAACATTATTGATCTGGTGGTGCACTGCAGGATTGATCTCTCGATTTATCAGGAGAACCTTTTCGACGACAACCAGTTGAATCATCTGCTGGTACTGTGCGTGGTAGCTTATACTCAACCCTCGGCCCGATTGACCGAGTGGAAGGCGTTCACACGCCACCTCGAGCACACCAAGTCACCCAGATCAACGCGACGGCGTCTATCACGAGCGAGATCCAGGAGGCCCTACATGCGGCATCCCTGCAACCACCACGAGTCGCTACTGCCGACCTACCACTCCACGTAAAGAGATAGATTCAGCTGAAGCGCAGCCTCAGGAGGCGCTGGAAGCTCATCCGCTAGCCGGTACTGATAACTCAGTAGAACCGCCTAAAAGTTTGCGTGTTATCGGAACTGGAGAGACATGAGTAGCGGACGTTGGAGTTCACCATCAGCGACGCCACCACAGACCCGGCCCGCCTGCACCAGATTTGCCTCCGCTTGTACAACATATCGGAGCCTACGCGGCCGCTGCGCGATTCAAACGGTGGTCTGGTGTACGACACGACACGTTCTGCTCGCCCAAGTTTGAAATACAATCTCTGCCCTGCACCCAAAGAAAGTGCCTGGACCCAACGGTATTATCATCCACACGCTACGACATATCCATATGCGGCAGATCGTAGCGCTAAGGTACCTTTTCACGGTGATCCTCCGGTTTTACTACCCGGACTCCTGGGAGACCGGCAAAGCGATCACAGTGCCGAAACCAGATAAAAACTGCTTGAAACCGTGAGTTATAGTTATCCTATATAGCCTATCACTTTGTTGTTAACTTAGTCGAAGCTGTTCGAGGTTCTGCTGCTGCGCCATTTCACCGCCCTCATGCAGCCGAGAGCAGAATACTCTAGATTCAGGGCGGTTAACGAAATGACACTGCAGTTAACGCAAGTACTGCACTCCGTGACCGCGTCCTTCAACGAGAAAGGATGCTCGGCGGCTTTGTTTCTGGTCATGGAGAAGGCCTTGGACCGTGTTTGGCATGCTTGACTCTACTGAAGCTCGTTGAGTCTCCACTACCTTACTGTATCGTCGCAGTGTTCCGCTCCTTCCTGGAAAACTGGCAGTTCTTCGTATCTGTCAGAGAAGAGGTTTCGGGCCTGCGCCCTATCACGTCGGGCGTACCACAGCACAGCGTCCTTCCTATAGGCCGCTCTGTATACATTCTGCAGTATTTTCTAAAAAATATTATAAGTCCACTGTTATAGTTTACAATTTTAACTGCATATTTTAACAGAGCTCTATAATCTAGACCATTGGGCTATCCACAAATGATTAACTAGTGATGATGACAATATTGAGAATTACTTTTTAATAAAACGACTTGACAGTTAACATAACGTTTGTTTGTTGTGACAGGTGTAGAGGCATCATAAAAAATTTAATTAGAAATTAATATAATTTTCCAACAGATAAATTTTTAACCTCTTTCAGATCCAAATATATATTTTAAATATCACTCCCATGTAAATGCAATAATTGGGCATTCATATATTTTATAAAGTATCTAACCAAACAGTTTTCTAAAAACGATTTGATCACGATATTTCTTACATTTGTCAAATCCACATTGTACCTATGATAAATTATTTAACAAAAACAGCTTGTATTCGCTTTGTCCATGGGTATTTATGATTCCAATACACCCTTTTAATGTTTTACAAAACATGAAACACGGTCGTTATAATGTATCATTTGGTTAAATTGATTATAAACAGATTATGGGTTGTTGCTACGTTTATTTTATTTTCTAGTATTATAGTGTTCTGGTTTTATGGTTCCATAGTTGGCGCTATCGTGTTTACATTGGGATTTTTAGGTATACTGCTAAACCGTTCTATTTGATTACTTTAGTATAAATGTATATAATGAGAATGTCAAACTTTACTTACAGGAGTTCTCTATTATGCTCAAGATTTTTTATTATACTATCCAAATGATCCACCTGATTCTAGAGCATTTGTTTTAGAACCAAGTAACTATAAATTACCTTATGAGAGCTTAAAAATTAACGGCAAAGATGGTGTTAAAATCCATATGTTTCTGATAAAACAATCAGATAATAGCAATCATGTACCAACTATGATATTCTTTCATGGTAATGCTGGAAATATGGGTCAACGGTAAGGTTAATATTTCATAAATTTTAAATTTAAAGCCCACTACATTAGTTTGGTATAAACTAATGTAGTCAATTTGATCATGTCAGTTGTCATCTGCTGTTCCGCCTTCGCTGGAAGCGAGCGTAAGGTCCTAACTTCATTAATAAATTCATATCGGTGAGCTACTGACCAACCAGTCAGTCTGTTGCCATTTCTGCGATTGCCCAAGCTGAAGTTTGAGTCTCTTGGGAGGCACTGGTCATGGCTAACATTTGCAAATGTTAAGTGAGAAGTGAACTCACCGCACTAGCCCGCATTAAACTAATAGCCCTATGGCTGACAGCAAGTTATAAAAAAATAGTTACATAAACCTATAAAGAATATTGCCTTTGTAAAATGTGAATATTCTTCGACAATTAATTAAGATATTCTATATATTTAAGATAATTACATACTACTATTGTTTCTACAATCTATAGAACCAACTACACATAGTATTTGTTTAAAAAGTAACTTATTCTAGTTAAGTTTATCCTTTAACATTATAAATGTACTAACCCAATATTTAACTTGTAGAATTGCAAATGTATCTGGATTTTATCACAAGCTGAACATTAACATTCTCATGGTGGAATATAGAGGTTATGGTCTTTCAGAGGGATCACCATCTGAACAAGGGTTATATAGTGATGCTCAAACTGCATTTGACTACCTAATGCAAAGAACTGATATCGACCAGAATAAAATATTTTTGTTTGGAAGATCATTAGGTAAGTTAATCTAAACAACAAATAATTACTTCCTTATGTGAACTTTAGCTTTAGGATCTTATGCCAGCACACTCCTTTACAGGTGGAGCAGTAGCAATTGATCTTGCTTCTAGATTAGAAAACAGGAATAAAATATGGGCCATAGTTATTGAAAATACTTTTACTAGCATTCCAGATATGGCAAAAATTATTCTTAAATGGAAATGTTTATTGTGGCTTCCAAAAATATGTCATAAAAATAAGGTATAATATTTTCTTAACAATTGTTTATAGTCTATATTATAGGCATTTTTCATATAATATCTAGAGATTTAAAATGTATATTCAATAAATATATCTGGGTTAGATCAGGAGGTACATATGACTACATAATTTTCAGTATTTGTCATTGAAGAAAATTGGACATGTAATCACACCAACACTGATTATTTGTGGTACAAATGATGCATTAGTTCCTCCATCAATGGCCAAGGAGCTCTTTATGAGATCTGGAGCTATTTGTAAGAAATTAGCAGAAATGCCTAGTGGAGGTCATGATAACACATGGACATGCCGAGATTATTATGCAACATTACAACAATTCCTTATTAATGTGCCACCATTATCAAAAAATATTAATCCTTTTTTTGATAATGACGGTGATCTACACAAAATTGTGCATATTGTATAGTTAAAACTTGTGATATGCAGAACTTGTACAAAGTATTTTAGATTTATTAAATAACAGGAGTAATATGACTACATAATTGCACAATTTTGACTAATAGTGATTATTTCAAATATTTTGATAAATATAAACTCTTTTGAGTTACAATTATTTTGTTTAGAAGTATAAAATACTGAAAAGTTTTATTTTAAAGATAGATGATCAGATAGAT